>VYXG01007609.1:454385-514266 GCA_013397235.1 Lanius ludovicianus | reverse complement strand
TTTTTCGCCCCCCCCCTCCTCCTCCTCCTCCTCCTCCTCCTCCTCCTCCATCTCTGTTTTACCCACTCCATCTTTCCTTCTTTTCTGCACCCCCCTCCTCCTCTCTGGCCGGGATGCTGCAGTCTCCTGGCACCGCTGAGCTTGGCAAAATTGATGACAGGACTTTAGGATCCATTAGAAAAACAAATTCTTAAACAGTGTCTTCTAAAATCAATCACTTTTACCTTTAGTGGGATTTATGGCTGCCCTGCCGGCCCTTATTGCAAAGATCCATGGCTGCCAAGAAGGAAGAAAATTCCAAGTGGCTCAGCTCAGGGCTGGAGGCTCTGAACTCTCCTCCCCGTGGAGGTGACCCTGCGTGAATCCAAAGGGAACGTCTGGGATTGAGAGGGAGAAAATCTGGTTTGTGGGGACGGAAATCCTAAGGGAGATGTGGAGCATCCCTAGGCCAGGCTCTCCAGAGAGAGGTGGGAACCAGGAAAGCTCAGGAATGGGGAAAAAGGTGCTCCAAAGGTTATAAAAATAGAGAGGGAGGCACAGAATACATGAATATTAATGGGGGAGGATTAGCAGCATTGAATTACTTTGGAAAAGAAATTATAAAAGAAATTATTTAATATCCTGGTGTGAAATGTGCAAGAGATACACAGAGATGTGGAATCACATCCCTGGAAGTGTCCAAGCTTGGGCTGGACAGGGCTTGGAGCAACCTGGGATAGTGGAAATTGTCCCTGCCCATGCCAGAAGGTTGGAAATTGATCCTTATATCCCAACCCAAACCATTCTGGGGTTCAGTGATTCCATACAAAAGGTGATAATTCCATGGGGAAAGGAAAAAATCAGTTAATTAGAGTAGGGTGGATCAGAGCAGCACAAAGGAGCTTCCTGGCTCTGGGTGTCATTCCAGGAGTAGGAGCACAGAGTGGAAAACTTCCTAAACAGGGAGGCACACCCAGGAGAGGGGAATAATCTTCCCAGGGATGGATTGATGGATATCCAGAAGCACAAGGATCAGCCCTGAGAGGAGAAAGGATTTTGCGAGTTCTGTTATGGTTTTTCCCTTGAATTGTTTTTGTTTAGGGATCACAAAAGTATGGGGAAAAAAAATCTCTTCCAGGGACCTACTTAAAAAAATACAGAAAGTTTACCAAACTGTGACCTGTTCTTGGAAATTTTAAGGTGTTTGGTTGGTTCCAGGGATCCCAGATTTTATTTAAATTGGATCCACTGGTGAGAGAAAAAGTAGGGAAAACAGGTATTTAATCCAAGCTGTCAAGGATGAGAAGGGAATTCCCTTGGCTTGAACCTCCTGATGCTTCCCAGGCTCTTTTCTCCTCACTTTGAGGAGACTGGGAAGACTGGGCTGGAAAATCAAGGAGGTAAAAGTGGGATAAAGAGGGAGGAGAAAGGGGAGCGATACAAGAAGCGAATCCAGGTCTCTGAGCACCTTCCCTGCCTTGGCTCCAGGGCCAGGAGGGGCTGATGCCAGGACATGAGTAAATCCAGGGAGAAGCTCGTAATTCCTATCGATTCTCCAGCAGGCAGCACGAGGTGGATAAAAATGCTTGTTCTATCATTTAGAAAAATGGCAATGTTATGATAGAAGGGATTGATTTTCCTCTTTAGGAATATTCATAAACACCAGTTCCAAGAACTGATAAATCCTTCCCCTGCGCCGAGTAAATCATTCCCAGGGCTTCCCAGAGCGCCGGGGGCAAGGGAGGATGTGATTTTTAATTCCCACTGGAGGAGCTGGAAATTGGGGGAGTCTGGGGGTGCAGATCACCCACAGCCAGGCCTCTCTTCTGTGGGACTTCAAAATCCCATATTCCACATTATTTTCCTGATTTGGAAAGCTGGGGGAAGAGGAGGAAGGCTTCCCTCCCTGGCCCTAGTTTTGATCCCACTAAATCAGCTGAATCTGTTTTTTTTTTTTTCCTCTGGCTGCAAATTCCAGTTTTCTCCCCTTTTTGTGATGCTATGGAAATGTGAACTTTAGCTGGGATGTGAATACTGATCCTAACAGGAATTTTCCCTGGGATAATGCCGTCTCATTGTGGCTTTTGTTCCTGCCCTTTAGCCATTCCCAGGACCACATCCCTGGTTTGAGCCAATCCATTTCCTTCCCAGAAAGGATGGATCAAATTCTCCAGGACCAAGGAGTTCCTCTCTGAGCCCATCCAGAAACCCATGGCACACTCAGCCTCCACTTCCCACTCCCCATTCCGGTTTAAGGTGGGGTACTCTCCCACTCCATGGATTTACAGGCCACCTCCAGGCCACCAGCATCAACAAAACTCCACAATTTGGCCTCTGGGGTGGCTAAGAAAAGGTGGAGCCACATTCCAGGTGCATTCCCACCCCCTAAGGTTGTCCAGGAGCTCACCAAGGAGTGTTCACACCCCTGGAAGTGCTCAAGGCCAGGGTGGATTTGATTTGGAGCAACCTGGGATGGTGGAAGGTTGCCCATGGCAGGGGCTGGATGAGCTTTGAGATCCTTTCTAACCCCATGAGTCTCGAAGAAGGATTTATCCCAAGAAAACCTGGAAGAGCCTGATCCTGCTGGATGAAGTTTAGTGGGCTAAATTAAATTAGCTTGGAACGGTTGAGGTGGAGCTTGTCCATCCCCTTCCTGTGGGAACACTGACCAGGAAATGGATCCCTTTCCTACCAGTGTTTCCAGGATTCTCCTGCCTCAAGTCCCTCTGGATGTGGCCCTGAATTCCCACATTTCTTTGTCCCTTTCCTGCTCAGTCACCTGTGGTGATGATCCAAGAAGCAAAAATCCTCAGAGATATCCCTGGAAATTACCCCAGAGGAGCCATTTCTGATGGAAAGAAGGAAAAGAACAGTGAGGCAAATTAAAAATTCCTGCCTGACTTTCATCCAGGTGTTTTGAGAAATAGGAGTTTTTATAGGGACTTGATAGGATTAATAAAACCAGGAATATTTTCATGGACACTCCATAGGAATTCCACCTTTTTATAAGCTTTAGCTCATCTGACATCACTCCATAGCCTGTGGAATTTCCTGGAACAGCAAAAGAAGGAAAAGGCAAAGCATCCACGCTTGTCCAGGTCACTCCTAACACCTTGCCTGGAGAGCAATATTGAAAATGTGGATATTCGAAGGATATTTGGATACCTGAGGAGGAGCTTTATCCACTGGGGAAAAAAAAAAAAAAAAGAAAAAAAAAAGGAAAATCCATGTGTGTCCTGATAAAAAATATTAGCAATTTTTATTACCTTTTAGATTTTACTCCTGCACTAATCCATTTTAATGAGGTCAGCCCGCCTGGCTCCAGGTACCTGGACTAAGTGGAGCAGTTTAATGTCGGGATCAGGGATGAGGAGCACCAGGAAGGGGGGTCTGGATGTTGGACTTTATATCACCCAAAATTACGGCGTAAAAATTGACTCCGTTTGCACATTTTTAACTGGATTTGAAATCGACACCACGTGTAATTATAAAAAGGGATATATCTGCTGGGAATGGGAAGAAGCACAGGATTTTCTGTAGGAAAAATTTGCTTATTAGTGCACAGGGAAGATTTATGGGATGATATAATTATTTATTAGGATGTATTTTGTGGAGAAGGGATCATATTATCCATATATTTCCTGCATTATGGGTCTGGACAGTCAATATTAATATTGCTAGAATTTATGACTGGATTTTAGAAAACCACTTTTCCCTCTGTTGTTTCACTCCTTTAGGGAGTAGTTACATGGACTGGAATATGGGAATATCAGGAAGATCTTCCTGAAAAATTGGAAATTTGCAGCAAACAAAAGTCGGACACAACCTGGAGACAGGGACTGGGGGGAGCCCAAATTGTTCCCTGTGATGGGAACTCATCTCTCATCTGGTCTTGGACATGAAAAATGATCCATGGAATCATGGAATGGTTTGGGTTGGATCATTTTGACATCGGCAGGGACACTTTTCACTAGACCAAGTCGCTCCAATCCCCATCCAACTTGGCCATGGACACTTCCAGGGATGTGGAATCCCCAGGCAGGACATGTCCACAGTTCTTCAGTGGTCAACAGGAAAACCAGAGCTCCTCTGAGAGATTCCCACTTCCCCTTCCTCCTCTTTTGCTCCCAGTTCTTGGAATTACAACGCCTCAGGGCAGGCTTGGCTTTAGGGACCACGTTGGGATTTGGGGACCACCTGAGGTTCTCCAAGCAGCTTCTTCCAGACCTCGTGGGACAAGAAGAGGGTTTGTTGTCATTGTCATATGGTATTTGTTGATACACTGGGCTGTCCCTCAGCATTGTCTGGTTGATGTTTTGTAGGAGGGAGGGAGCCTGACAGGCATCGAATTTGATAGGGAAGTTGATAAGCATCGATAGTGGAGATGGGAGAAGGCCTGGAGGGAGAGCTGAGGATGGATAAATATGCTGGGGAGATGGATTTGGACGGAGCCCATCTATCTCAGGTAAAGATCAATACATCGATACCTCCTTTACACCCACCGGTTGTTATCAATGAGCACCCGGCTGATTTGATCTTCTCTGTTTTGCAGGGTAAAGGAAACGTTTTCCCTGGATCCACACACAGGAGGAGGGAAGGGAGAGCATCGGATAGCCAAGAGATTGATGTTACAGAAGCCCTAAATTGCATCTTTACCCCCTCTCCTCTTTGCTCTGCTCCCCATCACTCTGAAAATCACCCTGAAATTCCACTGTCGGAATCCTGGGATTGAGAGATCGGATCCATCTGTGCAGTTTTATCTGGGATTCTCAACCCTGGCAGCACCAAGTCTTGTTTTTCCTGTAAATCCCACGTAATAAACCCCTGGGAACTGTGCAACAAATTGCTTAAGTTGCTGTTTTCTCTCCAGCCTCTCTCCCCCTCCCTATCCGTGATCCTCCCGCTGGCTTTGGCTGTTTATTGCCAGCAGAATCGATTTGGGATGGTCTCCCCCCCTCCTCTTCCCTCTGCCCCCATCTCCCACCCTCTCCCCTCACTCCCATCACCTTTTCCCCCTCCCTCCCCACCTTCCCGGAGCTCTGGGGAGCCCGGTCAATCCATCACCGTGTCCCAGGCGTGTGACAGCCCCTCATAAATGCACCACAATGAGCCCAAATCAGCACCAGCCCAACCAATTTCGCAGAGCAGGAAACATCTGAGGAGCTGAATCCCGGCGTGCCGGAGATTGGAATTGGGAAATTGGTTCTACTCCTCTTCCGTGGTGCTTTTTAATATTTTTTTTTTTTTAAGCTTACCTATAGATTCTCTCCCTCTTTAGATACATATTTAAGGTAATTCTCTCCCACTTAAATCTCCAGTGCTTATTCCACACGGACAGCGTGGCCCAGTTGCTCTCTCCCTCTCTCCCTCTCTCTCTTTTCCCTCGATTAGGAGAGGGTTTTATTGGGAAACTTGCTTAGGCTGCAGGAATGTGCTGCCTTCAGCAGATTGAGGCTGTAAGCAGGGCTGGGCTCCTGCTGCCACGCTCAGCTCCCCCACAGCCATCCTGGGAGTCGCTGCTCTCTCCTTTTGGGAGATCAAAATCATGGAAGGCTGCTTTTCCCATGGGATTGGCCCGTGTGGGGTGTGAGCACTTATTCCCACCTGGAAAGGGTAGAGAATGGAGTTAATGCACGTCCTCGTGGAGTTATGGATGTGTGACCTCACTCTGCAAGCACTCAGTAGTCAAAGGGCAGCGATTCCATGGAGATTTTGTCATCCCAAAGAACATTTGTCCCACTCGGATAAATGATGACCTGGCCCTCGTGACTTGATTGCCATCAGCCATAACGGCATGGATGGACATTCCCCCTTTTTGTGGGCACTTAGGGGACATGAATCCCACATGGAATTTGAAGGGACAGCTTTGCAGAGCTGGGATGACCTTCTGAGAGGGTTCCTGCAGTGCCTGGTGTCACCTTCCAGTCGCTCACTGGTGGGTGAAGCTGAGGTTTTGTGGGGTTTGTGGTGTCAGACTGAGAGACGTTCCCTGTTCAGGGCATGGATGGGGTGGAGATGTTTGGGTTGAACCAGCAGAAAGGTGGAAAAGGAAAATCACAGGAAAATTCTGTCTCCAGTCTGTAAGGCTCAAGATTAATCCCTCCTTTTCCTCAGAGGTAGAACTGCCCGTGGGCTCTTACACAGACTGGAAGGACTGGAAATCGGGAGACAAAAGGGTTGGAAAAGAACAGAAAAGAGAGGTGGAGCTTCAGAAAAGACTCAGTTAATTGTTGGGATGTTGTGGGTGTTCCACAAGGGTGAAAAAAAACAGAGAAAGGAAAAACTGGATGGATGAAGCTGGGAAAAATCTGTGAAGGGCTGTGAAATACGAGACTGCCTCTGGCTCCAGAGTTGCAAACTGGACAGTTTGGAAAACAGGGATGGTATTTTGGGGAGTCTGCATTAAGATCATCTTGTGTTTGTGAGATCCTTGTGGGAGATGAGCTCCCAAGCCAAGCTGGTCCAGCCTTTCTTAGGGAATGACATGAATTCCATGAGGTGTCTGAGGTATTTAATGGGAATTCATCTGGAAAAAGGCCACTTTTACTTTGGAGAGAGTCCAGATGAGGCCACCAAGGTGATCAGAGGCATGGAGCAGTTCTGCAAAGAAAGGCTGGAAAAATTGGGATTGTTCAGTCTGGAAAAGAGAGTATTTGAGGTGGCCTAATTGTGGCCTTCCAGTGCCTGGAGGGATCCTACAGGAAAGATGGGGAGGGACTATTTACTGGGGCCTGGAGTGACTGGAAAAGGGGAAATGTCTTCCCACTACCAGAGGACAGGGTTAGGTGGGAGATTGGGAAGAAATTTTTCCCTGAGAGGGTGGTGAGGCCCTGGAATAAAATTCCCAGGGAAGCTGCGGCTGCCCCATCCCTGGAAGTGTCCAAGACCAGGTTGGACGGGGCTTGGAGCAACCTGGGATAGTGGAAGGTGTCCCTGCCTGTGGAACTGGATGATCTATAAGATCCATTCCAACCCAAACCATTACAGAATTCCATGAACTGCATCCAAAACTGGATGGAAAAGCCTCCATCCAGCTTTTCCCACAGGTGCCTGGCACCAACTAAAAATAAACCAAATCATTTTGCAAACACCCTGGGAAGCTGCTCCCAAACCAGTGGGCAGAAGGTCTTGGGTCTCCTTAGATGCTGGCTGACACCTCCAAGCAGCTTCCTGACCATGCACCTGTTTAGGTGTGACCTGGGTGGTTTTCCAAGGACATTTGAGGGTGACCCTGTGTCTTTCCAAGTACTTCTTCCTGTCACCTGGATGGTTTTCCGAGCGCATTCACGTGTGACCTGTGTGGTTTTCCAAGTTCATCACGACCCCAATTCCAGAGCAGCCTCTCACCCAAACTGCCCAATATTCTTCCCTCACCTCTTGCCACTGGAGCCATTACACTCGGAGCTTCCCTGAGTGCCCAAGGGCCTCTCCCTGGTGATCACTCATCCTGGGAAACTGTTATGAGGCAGATAATTAATTGTTGCGAGTCACTAAAAAAATGATCATTCTTTGCAGAAAATTACCCCGATGTTCTGCAGAAATGTTAATGCTCGCAGCCATAAAATGAATGGGGAGCTACAGCTCCAGCTGCCAGGAGAGCTGTGAGTTATAATCTCACCACTGGATGCGGGGAGCCCGAGCTTCCAGACGTTTCTGGAGAGAGGGAATGCATTTTCACTGGATAACAGTTTAATTTTATGATTATTTTTTCCTGCCCCAGAGTCCACAGTTGAGTATTAATGACTGAAGCAGGGATAGGAACGGTTTTGCTGATCCCAGCTTGGCATGGAGAGAGGCTTCATATTTATTTCCCATCTGGCTACTGGGATTTTACTCCAAACAACGGGATAAAAGGACTGGGAAAGTCATGGCGAGGCTGGTCAGGCTGTTAGAGCTGTTTCCCATTGCATCCCAGGACTAAAGAGCTGGGATTTAGGAAGAGCAGGGAGACAAAATGAAAATTAACAGGTTAATTGCTGAGAGTTAACAACTCTTAATTTGCTCTCCAACCAAAATCCAGTTGGAGCAGCTGGAAAGGTGGTCTGGACATAGTCCTTGTCCCCTAATAAATCCAGCCTAGCGAGGCTTAGGTTCTCTAAAATTTGTCTTGGCAGTCAGGATAACTCCTGACGTTGCATCCAGCAGAGTTCCTGTGGCTCACAATGCAAACGCTGCTGATTCCAGAGCCCAGCTGAGGTGGGCAGGTGTAAAGAAGGACACGGAGTGGTTTTGGACAGAATTTCTCCCATCCCTCTCCGAGATAAGAACTGACATTTTTATCGATTTCCATTTGTTCTGGAGCAGCATTTGCATCACTCAGTCCACAAATGGAATGAGGAGATGACTCAGATCACAGCTACTTTCCCAAATGTGGTTTGGGGTTTTGTTTTTTTTTTTCTGTTGTTCAAGAAATGTGCATTTCCCAAAGGATCAACTCTTGGCTTTCTTCTTCCATGCTCGAATTCCAGTGACTTCACCTCCAAGAAATGGGGTGAGTTTCCCGGCTGCAGGGAAGTCAGCAAGTGAGACAAACACCTCCTCCCTCCCTTCCAAGCTTTTGTTTTCCCCATTTTTCATGCAGCGGGGTTGGAATCCATCTGTGGACAGCAGGGTAGAAGAAAATGAACTTTCTTTTCCAGCAGGAGTCCAAGATCCAACAGATCTGTGTCATATTTCAAGGAAAGCCCCTAATCAGGGTATGCTGTTGGATAGATGGAATTTGCTGGATGGACTGCTTGGGATGAGAAAAGTACAGGGAGCAGAAATGTTGGTGGAGAATCCAGTTTGGGGCAAAGGGGATGGATTCCAAGACAAACAGCCAGGAGCGGGGAGTGACAGGGCAGGAACTACAAGGAAATCCTGCAGGAATTCGGGTTGTTTATGGCTAAAAGAAGAAATCCAGATTTCCAGTCCAACAAACAAAGCAGCCAGAGGGAAGAAAGGGTTTGGTGTCGCTGTCCCTGGTGGGGAGGTTTAGGAGATGACACAGAAGGGGTTGGACATTAGGCAAGGGTTCCCAAATGGAATGAGCGAAGGAATGTCTGGGAGAGTTTGGGACCAGGTCAGGCAAAACCTTGGAAGAGGAACATGGATCTTGCTACTCCTACCCTGAGGAGAAGGAATGACTCCATGGACTCATGGAATGGTTTGGATTGGAAGGGACCCTCAGGACCATCCAGTTCTGAGGGCAGGGGCACCTTCTACTGTCCCAAGTGGCTCCAATCCCCATCCAACCTGTCCTGGAACACTTTCCAGGGGTGGGGCAGCCACAGCTTCTCTGGACAACCTGTGCCAGGGCCTCACCACCCTCCCAGCCAAGAACTCCTCCCCAAAATCCCATCTAACCCTGCTCTCTGGAAGTTTGAAGCCATTCCCCCTTTTCCTGGCACTCCAGGTCCTTGTCCCCAGTCCCTCTCCAGCTCTCCTGGAGCCCCCTTAGGCACTGGTAAGATCTCTGAGGTCTCCCTGGAGCTTTCTCTTCCCCATTCGAACACTCCCAGCTCTCCTGGCCTGGCTCCACAGAGATATTCCAGCCCTCTCAGTGCCTGTTCCACTCTCTTTTCCAGGTTTTTTTCCAGACTGCCTTTCCCACATAACCAGAACCCACCTAGTGAGCATCCTCTCTGCAGCCACACCTTTGGTTTCTGCTCATCAAAGCCAGGCTCAGAGGGCTGATGGAGCTTTCTGACTCCGGGTCTGATCCCTCCTCAGTGCTTCCAACTCTAATGAGCTGTCTGGGAAGAGGAAAAGGAGACAGGAAGATGCTGTGCCATCCTGAGGTGACACAAGCTTGTCACTGATGCCTCATTTGATGGCCTCTCACCCAGGAATGTTCCACAGGGATGCTCAGCTTGTTTGGGATTTGTATTTTTTTATCCCTCATCATTACGAGGCTTTGACAGCAATTTGTGCCGCTCTATGGAAAGACAAATCATGGAAAGCTGCACTGGCAAAGGATTCATGCAGCAGGAAGCCCCCACAGATTGGTCCTGTGATCCATCCAGCTTTGTTCAGAGCAGGTGGGAATGTCCAAGAAACAGGGATATCACCCATGACAGCCAAATAAAGCAGACCTACCAAAAAGAAGCTCCTCTGCATGTCCCATTCTCCCTGTCCAGATCTGTTCCCTGATGTGACAACATTCCATGCAAGTGTTGCGTCCCTTTCTACCTACACAGATCCATGGGTGTCTTCCAGCTCTGGGTTCAGAATCCCTGCTCCAATCCCATGAAGGACAGGGCTACATTTGGAGTTGAGGTTATGTCTTCCATGAAATCCAGGAGAGACAGCACTCCCAAAAGCCCAGGATTTGCCACTTGGAATTCTCCCGATACACCACAAGCATTTGCTCGTGGAGGTGAACAGATGTTAGACCAGGGACTTGGAGAAGGTGTGGGATCTCCATCCCTGGACACATCCAGATCTCAGCTGGAAAATCACAGGGTCATTGAGTTGGGAAAAGACCTCCAAGATCATTGAATCCTACCTGTGACTGATCCCAAACTTGTCACCCAGACCAGAGCCCTGAGTGCCACGTCCAGTCATTCCTTGGACACCTCCAGGGATGGAGACTTCACCACCTCTCTGGGCAACCCCTTCCAATGCCTGACCACCCTTTCCATGAAGAAATTCCCCCTGATGCCCAACCTGAACCTCACCTGGTGCAGTTTGAGGCTGTTTCCTCTCATCCTGTCCTTTGTGCCCTGGGAGACCAGGCCAACACTGAGCATCCTGTTCTAAGCTCAAAACTGAGTTTATCTTCAACCTTGAGATGCTTTAAGCAGAGCTTTGGACAGGAGGTCACTGGAGGTTCCTTCCAAACGTCTTTGGATTCTACGATTCAGACAAAAAAGTGTGGAAAATTCAGAGCTGGCTTTTAGCCACGAGATGAATGAGGATTTTGAGTGCTTCCCTCCTGTCTCTGGTTAAAACCCATTCCCAAAACTCCATCTCCACGTGTGATTCCATTCATCAGTTTCCATTTCCATGGGATGCATTCCCATCTTATTAATTTTAAATTGCCCAAATAATCATTACCTTCTTAATTGTCTGCTTAATAAAGACCCTGATTCCCAAGGGCTTATTGAGGCTTATCTATTCCTAGGTGACCTGGTGGGTATTGATTATTTGCTCGTTAGTCTTCATTAAGGATGGTTTTTAATCAACCATTGGAAGATAATCCAGAAGCCAGCAGCAGATTTTCTTGGGAGACATTGCTCACCTTCAAATAGGACATCCCAAAAAAGAAATGATGTTCATTTGCAGGTCTTCCAGGGAGAAAAGTGGATCTTGGACTTGATTGCCTGAGATTTTTATGATCCCAACTTGTTTCTGCTTTGTGGTGTCCTCCAAAACGTGCCCAAATCAGGAAAACATCCTTAAAATGAGAACTAAATTGCAGAATTTGCCGCCTCTCAGAAAATTCCACTCACTTTCAGTGGGATCGTTGGGTTTTCCAGGCTGGATGTGACCAGGAGTTACTGATTTCCTGTGTCCACAAGCTCTGCTCCAGTATTAAGGGAACACCAGAGCCCTTTGTCCCAGGAATGTTGTGGATGCAGAAAAATCTCCACTCTGGGAGAAAAAAGGAGCTGCTTTTCTGTCTCTTCTTTGGCCTGCAGATGGTGGGACAGGAGCAGTATCCCTGAATCCATGGGACATGGAGGCAGCGAGGATATTGGATAGGGTTTGGGATGGTGAACTCAGCTCCCAGCTCTGTTTTTCCTCCCCAAGGCACCTCTTGCTCCTTTTCCCTCCAGGATTCCAGTGTGGGCTCAGTTCAGAAACATCAATTCTGGAATCTGGGACACCTTCCTGATGCTGCCAGATGTTTTATAGGATCTGGAGGGAATCCTCTCTGGATCAGAAGCAGGAGGTCAGGCTGGGGAATGAGACTGTGCCCAGGTGAGGCTGCCAGGGAGCACCTGGGCAGGCGTGGAGGTGTCTGGAGCCTCTCATCAGAGCCTTGCTAAGCTTGGTTTTCCACCTGGGAGAGCCAAGGATTTCTGGAATGTGGGTTTGCCACTTTTCCCTTCCCAGCAGGAAGCACTGCCTTGCCTTGCTGCACACGGGGTGCTTTTAGAGGCAGAATGATGAAGGGGTGGGGGAAAAAGAAAAAATTCCTCTTATTCTTGGGGGCCAAATAAATGGAAAATCAATGTGGCCTCAAAAATCCATTAATGGTGATAATGCACTGGTGACGTGGCAGGAAATCCAATAGTGGGAATTAAAGTGGGGCTCTCCCACTTTCCTGCAGC
The DNA here is from genome assembly GCA_013397235.1 of Lanius ludovicianus. Lineage (NCBI taxonomy): Eukaryota > Metazoa > Chordata > Aves > Passeriformes > Laniidae > Lanius > Lanius ludovicianus. The sequence continues at coordinate 502,030 of VYXG01007609.1, read as the reverse complement.
CACGGGAGTTTGTGGGGATCGTTCTGGGGGCAGCAGATTCCAAAGAGCACAGAAACCACTTCACCTCTTTCCAAGATTCCTGGATTCCCACTCTGGCTTCCTGTGGCAGCTCCCTCGTCCCCCAGAGCATCTGCTTGGAGGGACAAAGATTCCCCAGGAATTTATTCCATGAGTCACTCAAGGGAGGGTGTGATTCGTTTTTTGGGAAAACCTCTTTCTGGATGCACCAGGATAGAGACAAACCCATTCTGACCTCACTTTGGGGCTCCTTGGAATTTGGACCCAAGATCTCACAGAGTCCCAGGGTATCCCACACATCTTCAGGAAAACAGGTCCTGGGCTACCTCTTCTCTGCTTGGCTGCCTTCCCCAGGGACTGGATACAGCTTTGGGAAGGAAAAAAACCTTGAATCAGGGCTGTCCCTCTGCGAAACCACGCAGGGAAAAGTCAAAATCCACACCAGGAATCTCTGGGATAAACACCACGTAGTGCCAGGAATTCCCACCCCTCTGCCAGTTTTGGGACCACACGGATCAGTCTCACCAGGGGTCACTGAGTGGATCCCATTGTTTCCCAGCACTGTCCTGCAAACCCAAGACTTGGGAAGACGAGGTGGAATCCACTCTTGGATGAGCATCAGCCCCCACAAACACCACATCCACATCCCCATTCACTCCGTTGCTGATGGATCTTTCCTATTCCACATGTAATGGAAGCTGCCTGGCAGCTCCATCCAGCCCCACAGAGGTTCCCCCTTTCCCCCTCCTTCCCCCAGCTCCATCTGCTCCCCCAGAGCCCTCAGACCCTGGGATTTATGAGCCAGCCTTGCATTATGAGGTGAGTGACTTATCGCTCTGTCAGGGCCGGCGTTTTAAGACAGAATTATATGGGAGAGGGAAAAGATTTTTACCAAATTAATGAAAAATCAATCCAGCCTCAAAAATCCATTAATGGTCATAATGCACTGGTTCCAGATAGAGAGATAGCGGAGAATCCAATAGTTCCTGTTAAATACCTCTCCTGGAATGGAGCGCCTGGGATATAACTCATTCATTAGGCTGCCAATGTTTACTTTTTAAAGTGACACCAATCCCTGTCCCTGCAGGATTCCATGAAGAATTTATAAGCCCAAATTCCCCCAGTGCCCATCTCCGGGGCCAGCCTGGAGGAATTGATCCTCTGTTCCCTTTTCTCCCCCTCCCCAGGACAATCCCTGCTGCGGCAGGGCTGGGATGACTCCGTTCCTACAGCTGATGGTTTCCAGCCTTCCCTAAACTCTGGCTTGCATCCCAAACAGCTCTCCTGGGATCTGACCCGAGCTGGGGGTGTCTCCTCTCCACTTTCCAGGTCTTAGAGCAGAGCTTGGCTTAATCTTCTCCCTGCTCATCCTGGGACTGATCCTGCTCTTTGCCCAGCCTCGTCCAGCTGTGGAGAGTGAGGATGGCTCCGGGGAACTGGGAATTGGTGCTGGTGCTTCCCCATTTCCCAGCTTTCTCAGGCTGAATTGGGATCATTCAGCCTGGAAAAGAGAGGCCTTCCAGTTCCTGAAGGGAATTTACAGGAAAGATGGGGCCAAACTATTCCCAAGATTAAGGAGTGACAGGAAAAGGAGGAATGGGTTCAAGCTGAGAGTAGGTTTAGTTTAAATCGTGGGAAAAGGCTCTTCCCTGGGAGTGTGGAGAGGAACTGGAACAACAGGAAAAACCTTGGAAAACCAGTTCATGCCATTCCTCCTCCATTGCTGACCCTCCATGGAGTGGTCCAGTCTTCTGGAGGGGCCTGACTGTGGGAATTACATCCCACTGTGGTGTGTCCTGGTGTCTTCAGGATGCTGAGTCCTGGAGATGGAAGAGAACAACATTTTTCCTTCTGCAAAGTGCCTGATATTCCAGGGAGAAAAATTTTCTAAGGAATTGCTCAGCATGAGGGGGTAGGATGAACCTTTCCCACTGCCCAGCATGTCCTGATCATGCACTGGAGCAGATGGGAATTCTGCTTTTCCCAGGAAACAGAACCGAGGTCCAAGTGTTTGGTAAAGTGAAGTCAGACAACAGAGACTGAATTTACAACTTTGAAACACAAATATTTCCCTTAGAGGGGGTCTCAGTTGTTGCTCATTTGGGAGGATCCTTGGAAATCATCAGATAAAACTCATCCAGCTCCAGCATCCTGCACTGGATGTTCCTGTTCCTTATCAGGCCTGGAAAAATCTCCTCCTCATGGAAAAGTGCAGAATGCTCAGTCTTGTCCAGGAGCCAGAGGTGAGTTGTACTTTTGGAGCTGTTCTGATCTCACCTCCCTTTGCTTTAGAGCTTTCACAATCCCTGGGATCCCTGCACTGCCACAGATCCCTTCCTGATTTACACTGGGCTCAGGAAAAGTGGGATCAGGACCTGGCACTCTGGGATGCGATGCCTGGATAGAGTCAGCTCCACACATCGACCCTGCTAAATGTCATAATGCACCAGGCTTTTGTTTCCTTGGAATCTTTTAAAAAGCAATAAAAGGCCCCAGAATCCCGGGAGCACCAAACATCCAGCAAAGTGACAGCCTGTCAAAGCTGCCTTCCCCAGAAACCCTGGGCCCAGCAAATTTTAAGCAGGAAAATTTATTCCCGTGTCGCTCATCTCTCCGAGTGAAAAATGGCCAGGGCTTCTCTTTTGCATGAGGGCTGGAAAACTCCACGGTGCTCAAACAAGCGGAGCGGCCTCCAACAGGACCATTCATCATCCAGAAAAGGCAGTGGCGACAACCCCAGCACCAAAAAAACAGGGAAAAAAAATTAAGTTGTGGGTTTTATCCAAGCTTAAATGATCTCGGCCATTAATATGACACGACAGGCAGAGCACCACGCTTCCCTGGCTTCCCTGGTTTCCTTGGGATGTAACAGAGGTCTCCAGGACAGCGGCTCTATTAGCTGGTCACCTTTGCTGCTGTGGTTTCTGAGTTCCAGGGAGTTTTTCCAGGGGATTTTGGGCCTGCTGCCCAATGTTTGTGCTGAGCTTGTGTGGATTTCTAGGATAGGTACAGGACAGGAGGGCAGGATGAGGAGTTGGGGAGAAGAGGAGGGGGAAGTTTCTGAGCAGAGCTTTCCACCCAGTTGGGGATGGATTTTTCTGGAGGGAGCAGTTTCTGAGCAGGGCTTTCCATCCAGCTGGGAATGGATTTTTCTGGAGATGGTTTGGAGTAGGGAGATTCCAGATTTGCTGAATTATTTTTCCTCAAGCCACACTTCCAGCTTGACTGTTGTTGGACTGTCCAAGCTTTGGGCTGCTCACCCATCACTGGAAGGGTTCAAGACCAGGTTGGACGGGGCTTGGAGCAGCCTGGAATAGTGGAAGGTGTCTCTGCCCATGGTAGGCATTTGGAATGAGATGATCTTGAAGGACCCTTCCAATCCAAACCATTCCATGATTCTGTGACTGCCCTTGAGCTTGGAGGACGTGCTCCTTGTAAAGCAATCAGCTGGCACAGACCCCTCTCCTTTCCATATCTGTATCCCATGGGATTAGTCCAAACAGTCCTAGATCTTCTCTCCAAACATCCAGGGCTGTGATCCTTCTTTTTGTCTTGTTCTCTTCCCTCAAGATCCAGAATCCCAGAATTATTTAGGTTGGAAAACACTGCCAAGATCATCGAGTCCAACCTGGGGACCAATCCCCACGTTGTCACCAGCCCAGAGCACTGAGTGCCATGCCCAGTCACTCCTTGGATACCTTCAGGAATGGGGACTCCACCACCTCCCTGGGCAGCCCGTGACCACTCCTTCCATGAAGAAATTCCTCCTGGTGTCCAACCTGAGCCTGCCCCCATCCCGTGGTTCTGTATTTGGGAAGGTGAACACAGACAGACCTTTCCAGGAGGTCACAGTGACACAACCAGATGGTCCCAGCTTCAGCCTGAAGGTCTGACCTTCCTCCTGGGCCCAGGTGGGGCTCTCCCTCCTCCCACCCTGCTGGGACTTTTCCAGGTCCTCACATGGGACCCATCACGTGGACCACATCTGTGACCACCAGCGGAACAATTCCGTGGGCGGCAGGAGGACGTGGATCAGGTCTTTATTTAGAAATGCTGATGGATAAGGAGCTTAGATCCAGATCCTGTGGATCTTAATCGCCTGGGAGTTGTGAATGCAGAAACGAAATCAAAACCAGAAGAAACTTTCACTTTCTTCCCTCCCCAAGAGGTCTTTAAATAGGTGGGATTGGTCCCTTGCCAGCATGAGGGGGCTGAGTTGATGGGAGTTTCTGGTCACTTTGTGTCACCCTCAGCCAGCTGGGGTCACCACCAGGTCAGGGAGACTCCAGTGGACATTCCCGGCCACAAAATCTGTTCTCAGTCTTTCCTCATGTGATTCCCTGGCTAAAACCAGCCCTGAGCTGTGCCTGAGGTTGCCCAAACCCCAAGTCCTGCCCTTGTGACCCATCCTGTGCCCGGTGACAGTGACCTGAGGGGCTGGCAGGGAATTTGTCACCTGCAGAGCTACGTGCAATGGATCTGTGGTGACGTTTTGTCCCCAAGCCGGCTGAGCTGTCCCTCATTTGCAGCTCCACGTGGTGACATCACCCCTTCCACAACCCCATGTGAGTGTAAGATGCTTTCAGGGACTTGCAGGATGATGGGAATCCCAACAGGAGCCTGAGGATGAGTTTTCCCACTGGGAACGTTTCCTCTCTGAGGGTGCAGACACTTTCCCACCATTCCAAAGATTTGACTTTTGCACTTCCTCAAGCTTGAGGAGATCCTAAAGAGGTGCAAATGTTGCATCCCAAACCTTGACCTGCCACTCACAAGGGTGGAAGGAGAATCATGGAATGGTTTGGGTTGGAAGAGACCTCAGAGATCATGGAATTCCAACCCCCAACCATGAGCAGGGACAACTTCCACTGTCTCAGGTTGCTCCAAGCCTCATCCAAGCTGGCCTTGGACACTTCCAGGGATCCAGGGGCAGCCACAGCTTCTCTGGGAATTCCAGTCCAGCCCCTCACCACCCTCCCAGGGAAGAATTCCTCCCCAATATCCCATCCATCCCTGCCCTCTGGCAGTGGGAAGCCATTCCCTGTGTCCTGTCCCTCCATCCCTCGTCCCCAGTCCCTCTCCAGCTCTCCTGCAGCCCCTTCAAGCACTGGAAGGGGCTCTGAGGTGTCCCTGGAGCCTTCTCCAGGCTGGACATTCCCAGCTGTCCCAGCCTGGCTCCAGAGCAGAGGGGCTCCAGCCCTTGGAGCATCTCCATGGTCTCCCCCAGGAGCTCCACGTCCTTCTGACACTGGAGATCCCAGAGCTGGATGCTCCAGGTGGGCTCATCACAGCCTTCAACACCTTCAGGGCAGGTTTCCAGATCTCTCCCTCCCTTTTCCCAGGATTTTGTAGCTCAAACCCATGAAGATTCCCTGTAGTTTAAGATCTTTTCTTTGTCCATCCCAGTCTTTCTGATCCCACGGATTCCCTGATGACTGGGAAGGGTGGACAAGGAGCACTGGGAAGGGCATAATGGTGGGATTGATTTTATATTTATCTTCTGTTGTTTCAGAACACACAACAAAAAGCCCCAAAACACAATCCAGGTTTTATTTTAAACCAAATCTCTACCTTGGGCTTAGCCAGGCCTGAGAACACCTCAGAATTTTTCTTTGAATCCTAAGTGGAGCATTTGGCAAGACAAAAAAAAAAAGGTAAAAATCAAAAGCATCTTCCTGAGGTGTTTGGGAAGTCGAGAAGTTCTCCATTACACAGTTGTGGTATCAAACAGCCTTTTCCCCATCCATATAAAATAATTCCCTGGATCTAATTTTAGACAATTTAAGTCGTTTTGTGAGAAAGGTTGGAAAAAAAAATTTAACTGGTGTCTCATGAAAGTCAAATCGAGTTGGGTCTTTCTTTTTCTGTTTTATTTTTTTTCCTACTTCAAGGTGATTTTTCCCTTTGGGTTTTATGGATCTTGGTGTTCTTCCTACGGGAAGTGAGGAACAAAGTCCTTGGGAGCAGAGGGAGCTCCTCCTTGGCTGCTTTCATACTGAGCTTAAATCTGAGGAGGAAATTCATGTAGATATAGATAAATCTATATATATGGACACACACATGGGTATGGGTATATGTGCATGTGTGTGAGCAAAACAGACTTAAACCAGGTCTTTACTTTGGCCTAAACTGCCGATATTTAAGCTGAGCTCCCTCTCCCATCCACCTCATTCCCAGTTTAATCCACTTTAGACATGGGGGAAACTGAGGCACGGGCACTCTGCCCGCATTCCCAGTGATCCTGACTGCTCAGCTCTTGGCTTGGCACTTTTTAGGGCTGGATCCTGGTCTGCTGGAGGATGAGCATCCTCCAATGGCAAGGAACAAACCTTGGGAATGTCACGAGGCAGAAACGCTCGATGACACCAAGCCCACGCTGGGAAGTCCCTGTGGCTCCTGAGGTAATTTCTAAGCAATTCCCGACCACTCAAGCATTTAAATCCTTTTCAGACTCAATTAAAAGGTTTTGGGGGAGTCACTGGGTGTTTAGGGAGGTGGTTTTTTTTCCCTAAAAGCCTTTTAAACACCACTAAAAAAGTCTTTCCTCATTTCTGTTGCGGGATTGGCAGAGCGAGGACAAGGAAAGCCTGGGGTCATTCCGGGAGTCATTAATCCTGCTGGACAGGAGCTTTGTTGGCAATATTTCCCTCTCCAGCTGGGTGAGATCCCACTGTTCCTGAGAGCCTGGAAGAGTCAGACCCAGCCTTGGTCCCAGGCAGGAGCAGCAAAGCCTCAAGTACAGCACTAAGCCAGTCTTATCTTCATCTCTTGCTGTCAGGCACAAGGGGGTTGAGACAGAAATTGCTCCTTGCTGAGGGATTTCTTCTCTTTTCATCCATGATTGGAGCAATCTGGGATAGTGGGAAGTGTCCCTGCCCATGGAGGTGGAATGAGATGGGCTTTAAGGGGCCTTCCAAGCCAAACCATTCCAGGATTTTAAGACAGGGCTCTTCCCCTCGCTGGTTTGACTGGCCCCATAAAAAGGGATTTTTCAGCTGCTTTTCCTTTCCTTTCCTTTCCTTTCCTTTCCTTTCCTTTCCTTTCCTTTCCTTTCCTTTCCTTTCCTTTCCTTTCCTTTCCTTTNCCCTTCCCTTTCCCCTTCCCTTTCCCCTTCCCTTTCCCCTTCCCTTTCCCCTTTCCTTCCCTGTCACATCCACATGGGACATCTCCCATGGACACACACTGGGAGGGCTCTTGGCAGCAGCCAAACATCTCCAGGCCTGGAGAGGAAGACAAAGCCTTCCCAAATCCCTGCCAGTCCATCCTGGTGAGCCAGGTCGCTCCTTTATCCCCCTCCTGGGATCAATCTCGGAGCCATCCTCCTTTGCTTCCTCTTTCCCACTTGGGATTGCTCCTTGCATTCCTGGCAGCTCTGGATCATCTTTAGGAAGAACAAGGCTCAGTCTTTCCCTTCTTTCCCTCCATCATCCCACTCCTCCTAGGATGCTGTCCCGAGCAATTCCCATCCTTGTCAATACTGCCTTGGATGGTCCATGGGGTCAGAATTCACCCTGGAATAACTTCCAGAGCTTATTAGGGATAAAACCAACCATTCCCAGCAGGCACAGGCCGGATCTCCCACATCCCACTGTGGGGTGACCTTTTGTGATAAATGAATTTTGCCTTTTCCTCGCTCTGCCTCAGCTTCCCCCCCTTCCCTTCAAACATTCCAGTTTCCCATCCCAAGCCCTGGAAGGTGCCTCTAAGGAGCCAGCTGGGCTCCATAAGCCCTTAAGCAGCTCGGGGCCATGCCCACGTCACCAAAGCCACCGCTGGGATGGCCGAGGTGAGCAGGACAGATTTTCGGGAGCTCATCTCCCACCAGGATGCTCCAAGGCTGGGACAGACATTGGATTAGGAGTTATTATCCCTCTCCAATTATAGCAACGCCTAATCCAGGGATGATGCTTTTGACAGGTGGAGATGAGTGATGGATCCATCCCTCCTGACATTAAGGCGCTTCCAGTGGCTCCGGAGCTGTCCAGACTTCCCAATATCCACAGGGATCTCAGCTCTGCTCCAGGGGAGCTCCTTGTGGCTGCTGGACCCTCCCCGTCAGCTGGAGATAAAAAACCCCTTTGATCCCACAAAAAAGTCTGGGAAAGCGTTTCCAGCAGGGACAAACAGGAGGGATCACATCCAGGCCCTTTTTCCTGGGGAAGGTGGCTTTGGGACACAGCAGCTCCAAGGATTTTCCTTTCAGAGCAGCACCTGACTTGGCACTTTTGCATCTGTGCCCTAACGAAGCAGTGATTAATTATCACTGGGATCGTCTGAGAGGAGCCAGCACATCCCAAACCTGGCCCTGACTCCCTTGGAGCGGGGCTGGGCTCTCTCCTCTCCCCCTTCCTTCCTTGTTTTTCCACTCCACCTTCCCTCTCCCACTAAATTAATCTCCATTGCTCCAAAGGTCTCTCTGGCACACGCCGCTGACCCAAGCTCAAATTGATTTTTTTCCCTCACCCCTCGCTGTTTTCTGCCAGCAAAGCACAGCGAGGATTTTTTTTTTCCCACCTGGAATTATTTTGATTTTTTAGTTTTGGAGGGACTAAACTTTGACCCTTTAGGAGTGAAAAGGAATTATTTCCATGCAGGGAAGTGGGGAAGGAGCCTGGAGGGTTGGGGGCACTGTTTTATGGCTGTTTAAGGGGTGAAGTTATCGAGGCAGCTCCTGGGGATTCATTTTTCCTGCTTTTTCCCTGCTTGTCCTGGTCCAGCCGTGGGTTAAGGCCACTGATTTCTCCTGTTCCAAAAAAATCAAGGGAAAAATATCCTGTTCTGTGGCTCAGAGATGTTTTGGTGGCTCTGCTTTTCCCATTTTTTGGGAAAGCCTTCAAATGAGGAAGAAATTCCTTACTCAGAGGGTGGTGAAACACTGGCACAGGATTCCCAGAGAAGCTGTGGCTGCCCCTGGATCCCTGGAAGTGTCCAAGTCCAGGTTGGATGGGGCTTGGAGCAACCTGGGATAGTGGAAGGTGTCCCTGCCCATGGAAAGGGTTGGAATTCCATTATCTTTGAAGGTCACTTCCACCCCAAACCATTCCCTGATCCCACAATTTCACCATTCAAATCCTCCCATTGACCAAAATGAGTCTCCTTTGGCAAATCCCTGCTTTGGAGGAGGTTTTCCAAACCTCTGGAAAGAACTGGAAACATTTCCTCTGTGTTTTCCTCCCAAGGTTCCCGTGTCTTTATGAGAAAAGAACTTAAGTTTTTCCATAAAAGAAGAAATCTTCCTGCAGATGTGGAGCAGCATGGTGGCACGGGACCTGATCCATCTCCACTTCCAATATTTCCTCTTCAGAGAGGACAATCCACCAGTATGGGCAGGAAATGTCTCCATGGAGGAGAAGGAAATATAATTATTATCCCAGTTCCATAAATTGGGGATGAATTAGGGAAAAAGCAGGTTCATGGTGTTTAAGGAATTCCCAGGATGTCCCTGCAGCACCAGCTCCCCTTGGGAACACAGTGACTGCCAAGGGAAAAGAGGTGGATTTAGGGAGCAGGAGGAAGAAGGAAAATCGAGGAATGACTCCAACTTGGGGATGAGGCACCAGGGAATTTTTCCTCCTGAGGAGTTGGAGAGGGATGGGGAGATGAATCTGGGTGCTTGATCCAGCTTTTTCTGCCTGGGAAAGACACTGGGAGAGGCAACATGGCTGGATCTGCCCTGCCAGGACCCTCCCAGGAATCCCCCATCTCTTGTGGGGTCTCTCCTTCTCTTCCCTCTCCAGAGTCTGGACACGCTGCAGGAAGACCTCGCATGGAGGAGCACGTGGGAGCTTTAATGGTGGATAAAACATTCCAACATCCCTCCACACACAGCATTCCCAGGCTGCTCTGGATGGGAGGCTGGATGCTCTGGGATGTGTTCCATGGAATGAGAGCAGCGTTCTCAGCCCCAGCAGGAAACACTGGATTCTTCTTGGCCAAAATTCAGGAAAATAGGACCTTATGGATCTTCTCATTCCAGGGCTTGGACAAGGACCCAGCAAAGCTCTTGGGAGAGGCACTGAGGGCAGTGTTAAACTGCATCAAAATCCAAGGAATTATCCCTGTTCCATAAATTGGGGATGAATTAGGGAAAAAACAGGTTCCAGGGGAGGGTCTTCCCTCTTTTCCTTGGTCCAGGTGGGTCTGAGAAATGAGTGGGAATGTTTGAAAGCTTGGCCTGGTCCCACCATGGGATTTGGGATCAGCATCCTGGCAGGGACAGGACACTCAGCTCCATTCCAAGGGTCAGCCTGGTGTTGGATTTCAGCCTCCAGAACCCAGGTGGGGAAGCTGCTCCCAAAATTCCTCGGCACAGCCAAGTCAGCAGCTTGGGAATTGGTTCCTCAGCAGGATCTGGGGGACATCTCAAGGACATCGCTCCTGCAGAAGCCATGTGGGGCTGGGGACACCAGGATGTCACACAGAGAGTGGGATGGGATGGGATGGGTGGAGTGGAGGGAAGAGGGAAAACAAGAAGTGCAAGGAATTTTGGATGGACTCATCCCTGAATTTGTGTAGGAGCAGATCTGGGATAGGTGGCACTGGCTGAGTGTCCCCCCTGGAAGAGTCCTGGGGACATCTGTCCAACTGGGATTGGGATGTTCAGGACACCTTTTCCTATATCCCTAAAGCAGGAATTCTGGGGACAGTCCCTGATCCAGGGACCCAGAGGGAGAGAGATGGGACCTTCAGGAGGGAGACAGAAGGGGAACCTTGGGATCAGCCATTCCCTAAACTGTGCTCCTGCTGGGAGCTGGAAAATCCAGCTCCTCCTCTGGTTCTTTACCATTGACACTTCCCATTCCAGAATCTGGTGGCTTCCAAAATGGGTTGAAACATCCTGAAAGGAAATATTTTGGGACTCATCTGGAAAAAAAACAGATCCAGGTGGTTTTGTGGTGTCCTCAGGAGCTGCTCAGGTTTCTTCGGCTTTGCTGTGCCAAAAACCTGGAATGGAGGGCAGGAAAAGGGAGAAGTGGTGGGGAGGAAGAGGATTCCCAGCAGAGCTGCTGAGAAATGTTGGGATGAAAATTCCTGTGTAATCCTGGCCTGCAAATGAGGATCTGGAGCAGCTGGGAAAGGCTTCAGGGAAGGATGGAGGCCTGGAACTTCCCATGGGATGTGGTGGAGTTGGAGTTGTGCCACCATCAGGTTTTTTGGGACGCGTCCGTGTCACAGCGGAGGGGATTGGTGTGGGAAGTCTCCAGCTATCCTGGAATGACCACAAATAGACCCAGCCCCACTTCCAGAGCCTTTGGAAAACTGGGAAATGGTGGGAATGCAGGGAGTCAGGCCAGGTTAGAGCCAGGGACAATGGGATGATGCTGCAATCCTGGAGGATAAATCCGTGTTGGCATCCCCTCCTTGGAACAGGATCCCCAGGGAATGGTCACAGCCCCAAGGCTGCCAGAGCTCAGGAAAAGTTTGGAAAACCCTCTCATGGTGGAACTCTTGGTGTTTTCCTGTACAGGGCCGGGAGTTGGATTCGATGACCCCTATGGATCCCTTCCAAATCCAGATATTTTGATTCTCCTGAAGATCAGCTGCAGTCAGGTCAGGAACTGGGGGGATGGAGAGATGGCAAACAGCAGGGAATTCTCCAAATGGAGAATCCACTGGAAACCTGGGTTTCCCATCCCAGGAGAAGATGGGTTGCTTCAATCCCAAGGATCCAGGAAACCCTTCCTGACAGGGTATTCCATGCCCTCACAGCTTTTCCATCACTCATAAGGATGTTCCTGGGATGGATCTCCCACATTTTTGGGAACAAGTGGAGTCATCACCCCCAGATGTCTCATTCCCAATCCACCCCCCTCAACTCCAGGGATTTTGTGTCCGTTCTGCTGAGCCGGTTGGAATTCCAGGTGTGAGTTGGCAGCATGGATCACATGAGCAGAGGGAAAACTTTCCTCCAGACATCGCTTCCCTTGGGTTTAGGATGGAAAAACCCAGAGTGAATCCACAAAAAAAATGTGCCCTGAGAAAACATTGCTGCTGATTATAATCCCACCAAATTCCAGGCTGGATCAGGCCAGCCCCATTTTCACTCCAGAATGAATTAAAAATCCATTAATAAAGGCACAAAAGTCCTTGGATTTACCTCAAGTGAGATTTTCTCTCATTCATCTTTATTTTTCCTGAAATTCTCTGTTTTCCATGAGAAAATGAAATGACCTTGATTCCCAAGTTTTTCCTGAATGAAAACACTTCCTAAAAAGCCACCAGAGGAAACCACTTGGTTTTAAACACAGACACAGAAACAATATTATGGAATCATAAGATCATAGGAATATCTGTGGAATTTGGGCTGTTAAAGCCCATCCAAACACCACTTTTTTTTTCTGGGAATTTTGTTTAAATAACAAATTCCAACTCCCAACTCCTTCCTTTTTAAGTCCTGCAGGGTTTTCACCTTTATTTTAATTCCCTTTTTCCTTTTTTCCCCATTAAAAAAAAAATAATTGGATATTCCTGAAGGAAATCCACCAAATCCCACAACTGAGGGCCACCAGGTGTGTGGGGACAATCCAGCAAGAATTCCACAAATGGATTCCCGAGGGGATGTGAAAATCCTGATAAAATATTTGCCATGATTGCCTTTCGGTGGAGTTGGAATGTTTTACATCCAGGTAGGAGCGTGGAGGAAGAGTGGGATCGTGACCTTGTTTCCACTCCATAAATACAGGATTGGGGAATGTGAGTGGGACTTTTCCAGCTGTGGATTTTTGGAATTGTAGGAATAGGAGCAGTGGTGCTCATATGGAGATGTTGGGAAGCATCATCCAGATTGAAATCCATGAAAATCTGCTCAGGCCACAAAAATCCTTCCTGGGCATCACAAGCGAGGATGGGCACAAGGAAAACATTCCATGAGGAGGGGTCAGATGAGGGGTGAGATGGGTGGGAAGGATTTGGGAGGAGGGCAGGATTATGGGATTCATTTCCCAGACTGGAAGGAGACCTTCTCTTCCTGCTGGAAGCTCTGGAAAAATGGGATTCATCCCCCCCTTGTGCCTGAGCTGCAGGGAGGATTTCAGACTTCCAGGATTTGCTGCAGGACACAGACCACTCCAATCTGCAAAATCCTGGATTTTCCCTCTCCAAGGCTGCTCCCAAAGCAAAGCAAACAGGGCAAACTGGGAATTTTGGGAGTGTGCAGATCCCCGGGATTATTCCTGACAGTCCCCACCCTGCTGAGCTGGACCTCTCTGGTCCTGCCCCTCCTGCTCCAAGTCTCACACAGGAATTTTATGGTTCCAGGATTCTGAAGGATGAGGAAAGGGTTAAGAGGACCGGGAGCTGCTCAGGGCTCCTCGCTGTGGGGCTGGGAGTGGGGGTTAAGGACACTCCTGGGAATTCTGCTTCATCCACAGCCCATTTCCAGTGGCTTTTTCCAAGCTTTATTTACCTGTTCAATATCAGGGAGCAATTCCCACTGCAGCCTTAACATTCCACGCTCCAAAGTGCCAGCTCCACAAAAATCCCCGTTCCCTCTTAAAGGAGCACATTCCATAACCCCCTGCATCCCTCTGTGGGGCATCCATGCATCCCTAAAAACGCTCCACGAGGGACCAGCCGGATGCAGGGACCATCTGCACGTGGATTTGCATACACAGCACTTTTCCAGGGAATTTGCACTCTTGGAGTCGGATCCGGCTCCTCTCCTGCAGGAAAAGCTCATCCATGGAAGCAAGGACTGAGCACGCACAGGGAATTGGAGGGGTTTTCCTCAAATGCTGCCTGGGTGGGAATTCCAAAGTGCTCATCCCAGCTCTGAATGGGTCCCTTGGAGGTTTTCCAGGGAGGTGGGAAATGGCATCCCAGAGTTGCGTTGGGAAGGGAGGGAAAGGCAGAGGACGGAAAGAAGGGGTGAGAAGGAGAATCCCAGAGCTCTCTGGGAATTTTCAGTAGGATCTGGTGAGCTCCAGGGAGAAAATGGGGCTGGAAAACCACAGCCAGGATGAGGAGATGCTCCAAGGTGGAGATTCCCTGTCCCCAGCAATGTGTCCGTAGGGACAGACAAGGTTCCAAAGGCCTCACTCAGCCCTGGGTGCTGAATTGGGAGCACCATTCCCAAACCCTGTGGGCATCCCAGGATTCCCTGAGCCACGAGTGGATCCCAGTGTGTGACATCCCTGTCCCTCCTCGTCCCTCGATTGCATCTGTTGGGTTTGGGGGTGAAAAATCCCATCTCATTCCACCCCCATCCCAATTCCCATCCTAAGGTGGGATCCTTGCACCAGCTGTAATCCTTCACTGCTGCTCCACTCCCTAGACAGGTGCTTTTTCCCAGAAATCAGGATAATTCCAGGGGTTTTCTGGGACAGGGATGTCCCCCTGCCCCTGTGCCAGATGTGCTCCACAGCTGGTGGCTCCAGCTGCCGGTGACTCCTCGGCTCATGCCGGGCTGATGGATGGATTTTCCCGGCAGGAAATCACTGGCAGCAGCTCAGCCAATCCATCAGCTGCTCCTTGCTCCTCATTTTTTCCCTTTCCCAGCTGAGCTTGGCATCCATGGCCTTTCCTCAAGGCTTGGAAAGCCTGGGAATGGGGACAGAGCAAGGAAAGCAGGAGCTGTTCCCAGGAAATTGGGACATCCTGGTGGGATTCACAGTCCCCAGGGCTTGACGTGGTTTCAGCGCTTCCAAACCCACCAGGAATCATCTTCACATCAATCTTTTTATTCCCAGATTTTGGATGTGAAACTCTCTGGGCAACACCCCAGTTGTGGGATGGGTTTTGCTTCCTTGGAAAGCTGGATATGAAGGGGGGTTCCTGCTTTTCCTTCCATCCCCAAGGCTGGAAAAGGGGTGGTGGACAGGGACAGTGGGGCTGGAGAAGGGATCCAGCTGGGAAGCTGCTCCTGCTCCTCAGAGCCTTGGGATTAATGCTTGTCCTTGCATTTCTGATGGAATTCTGTCTGCTGGGGAGGAGCTGGCTCTCCCAGGACTTTTCCTGCTGGAGCCAAAATGCCAGGACAGGGAAAATCCTGCGAGGTGAGGGGAAAGGTGCTGGGGCTCCAGCTTGGATTCCTCATGGCATGGCAGAGCAGCTCCAGTGGGAATGCTGACCTGGATTTGGAGGCACTTGGGTCTGGAAAAGAAAATTTTGTTCCATTCCAAGGAAAAATGTGGAGAGGGTGGGATGAGGCTCTGAACAACCTGATCTAGTGATGGTATCCCTGATTATTGCAGGGAATTGGACTGGATGACCTTTAAAGGTCATTCCCAAAACCATCCTGAGCTCATGGAACAGGGGCAGAAAATTCCAGCCTAGCTCTGAGCCAAGACCCTCCTGTTCCCTCTGGATGAGGTATTCTCAGCTCCCAGGAGCATCCTGGAACTTCAGGAAGGGTCTGCCTGGAGAAGAGACACCCAGGATGCTGCATCCACACAAGAATTCCTCTTTTCCACCCTCTTCCTTCGTTGGGATCAATCAATACCTCCGGATCTAATGAGCTGCAGGAGCAGAGTCCGTGTGGGCTTGGGCAGGGTAATGGATGGGAAAAGCCAGTTCAGCAAGAGGAAAAGTGGGAAAAAAGGAAGGAAAAATCAATGGGAAGGATTGAGATGACATCATAGCACCATTATTATGTCATCAGCCCTACTCCAAGGATTTATCACCCCAGCTATGATTTTCCTCGGAGCCTCCTGCCCTTCTCATTCCAAAGCTTTCCCAAAGCAGCTCCTGGTAAAAAGCAGGGAACAGCGACATCCCAAATCTTGGGACATCCCAGTGGCCTCCCCATCCACTGCAGGGGCTCCCAGAGGAATTTGGGAAACAGCACTGCTGGTTCTTCCCTATTTTCCTTTTCACCTTTCATCCTTTGGGGATGAGCCTTGGAATCTTCCTGAGCCTGATCTCCTTTCTCCAATCATGGTTTTCATCCTTTTCCTTCCTTTCTGTGGAGAAAAACAGGGAAATCAGAGCCCAAACCTCTTGGAACAGGCAGGTTCAGGGATCAAAACCTTCTTTCCATCATCTGTTCCACTTGTCCTGATATCAGGATAGAAATCCAGCTGGATGAACTTCCCACTTTCCCAGCTTCTTTCCCCATCACTTTCTGCTGAGTTTTGCTGGAAAAAACGTCAGGATGACACAACACCTGCAGCGTTTCCCTGTGGGTAGGGAAGGGGAAAGACTATTTTGGGAAACACAACCCACGGGAATATTTGCCTCGTCCTGATTCAAAGGAAAGATTGAAAAAAAAAAATACATTTAGAATATCAGGATAAAGTCAACACATCCCAAATTGGGTAATTAAGAATTCCAAGTCTCTGTAGGATTGTTATCCAAGCAACATTCCATGTGGATGGCAATGCTTAATGGCTGTTCCAGCAATTTAATATCCACTTTAATCAATCCGTGTTTTCCAGCACATGGACCCAGGGCAGGGAGGCAGATCTGGGCTCAGCAAGGATTAAATGATGGGATTGTATCCCATCAAAAGCTGAGGGAGCACCTCCCATCCCTCAGCCTGGTGATTAGGGAAGATAAAAGATAAGGGGCTGCAGCAGCAGAGCTGCCCCCGTGTGCCTCAGTTTCCCATCCCTGTGGAGAACATCTGAGGGATTTAGGGGCTCCAAGCCAACCAGGCACAGGAAAAGCCAAATTTTCAGGCAGTGCTGACCTGAATCCAAGGAAAACCCGTCCAGATCCCTGCATGCCACAGAACCCTCCCTGTTTTCTCTAAGCTTTGAGTCACCTCCCATTCCAACAAGCTCCTGCTGTGGGAACAGGCACTGAATTCCCAACTCTCCCAGTCCCACCTGCTGGTAATTTCTGAGCTTTGCCTGGCAGTGGCTCCCTGGTTTTCCTCACATCCCACACCATGGGAACAGCTCCGCTCTCCCGGTTAAACCTGGATTTGTTGTTTGATCCCGAAAATTCCGCACTTCCAGGCTATGGAGGTGTTGAGGCCACACCTGATTTCCTGCAGGGCTGGGCAGCATCCAGATGTGCAGGGCTGGGCTGGATTTGCTATCCAGCTGTGGCAGGCTCTGGATTCCCACGTGGAGCTCAGCATCCAGATGTTCTGGATTAATTTCCCAGCTGTGCCAGGCTCCTCATTCCTGTGTAGGATCCATGCCCAGCTCAGCATCCAGCTGTGCATCACCCAGCTGTGCTGAGCATTCCAGGATTCCACATCCAGCTGTGCAGGATTGTCCCGGGGAGTTCTGGCCATATGAGGCAACAGGTTTGGAATTATTTTGGATTCGTGTCAGCCATTCCCACTAAAAAAGAACTCCTGGGAGAGGCAGAGACAATCCACAGCTGGTGACTGACAGGGATTCACTCCAGGGAAAGGGCAGGGAAAATTTGGGGAGAGTGGGAATGTCTCATCCCTGAGATATCTTTGGGCTGAGATCTTTCCTCAGGGAATTTTCTTTTAACAAAACATTTTCCAAAGAGCTTTTCCTTGCCTGGAAGAAAATGATACCTGTGTATTATGGGAATTGCAGTTTGGTTTTCCTTCAAAAAGTTGGGATTCTCAGCTGAGCTGGTGGCTGGAGGTGACAATGCCACCACCCTGCCCTGTCCCCTGGGCTCCGGAGGTGGGAATTTCCCCAGGGCTGGACAGCACAAGGTTGTGGACTCCGTGATTTTTAATTAATGCCATTGACTCGGAGCGTGTTGGGAAAGGGGAGAGCCTGGAACGGGAAATTGTCCCTTGGAGGGACAAAGCCTGACAACCTTGTCATCTCCAATTAGCGGCTAATTACCTCCATGACAAACATCTTTATTAATCCAATTAATAGCGTGGGTGGCGTGACCTCGGCAGAGCTGCTGACTCAGGGTGGGGCTCGCCCGGAGCAGGAGAGGGGGGAGGAAGGAGTGAATTCCTCCTTTCCCAACTCCTCTTCCTCGCTAATGAAGGAGTGAATTCCTCCTTTCCCAGCTCCTCTTCCTCGCTAATGAAGGAGTGAATTCCTCCTTTCCCAGCTCCTCTTCCTCACTAATGAACAAGTGAATTCCTCCTTTCCCAACTCCTCTTCCTCACTAATCCATGGCTGATTCCCACTGATCTCCCAGCCTGATCCCAAATTTTTCCTCTTTCATTCCTCCTTTCCATCCATCTGCTTCTTGTCTGCTTGTCTCCTTGTTAATCCACCTTCCAACAGTTATTTTGGAAAAAATAACTCCATTTCTGGGTGTTAAACCCGGGGTCATGATGATCCAGGACGCTGGGATGTCTCCCAGCTGGAATGTTCTGCTCATTCCTGGTGACCCGCAAAGGTCTCGGTGTGCAAAACTTCCCTGTGTGGGCAAAAGCTCGGGATAGATGGAGAAATGGATGGGTGGATGGATGGATGGATGGATGGATGGATGGATGGATGGATGGATGGGTGGATGGATGGGTGGATGGATGGATGGATGGATGCAGGGATGGATGGGTGGATGCAGGGATGGATGCAGGGATGGATGGGTGGATGGATGGATGATTGAAGGGATGGATGGATGGATGGATGGATGGATGGATGGATGGATATGGATGGATGGATGCAGGGATGGATGAGGGATGGATGGATGGATGGATGGATGGATGGATGGATGGATGGATGGATGGATGGATGGGTGGATGGATGGATGGATGGATGGATAAATAGGGAGCTGGATTAGTGGATAGATAACTGATAGAGGTGAATTAATGGATTGATGGATGAATTAATATTGACGGGATTAGAGCAAACAGGTTGACAACGCCAATGTGGATGGGATCAGGAATCCATCGGGAATAGCTGGACACTGAAGGGTCACTGGAAGGCCACGTGCAGGTCAGACAGGAGGTTGGTCCAGTGAAGCCAGTGCTTCCCAGTACGGATGGAGGTGCTTCCAGCATTTCCTCCTGGACTTTGCAGATCCTCATTCCCCATCCTGCAGTGGGAACATCCAAACTGGGATGCCCCTCTCAGGCAAGGCACAATCACAGGGAGCTGCTGGTGTCCCTCAGGGAGGCACCACTGAATATCCCACATTCCCGGGGCCATCACTTGGGCTGGGAATTGCTGCAGGAGTGGGTTTTTTTTTCCCAACTCTCTTGTGGAGCGAACTCTCCTCCATCTTTCCCCACAGATGGAGCCTCAATTAAATTCGGGAATCCATTTTTTAATAGGAATTTCACCTCAGCTCCCTGCTGGGCCATTAAAGCCATTACGGCAGAGTTAAGTAAGGAATCCTGGGAGCCTCTGGAGCTGTCATCCCATGTTTATGGCCCAGGCAATGTTTGCTTTATTAAAGATTCAGGAGCCATTTCCGTACGCCTCCGTTCTGTCCTTCCCATTAAAGGCCGGACCCCAGTGAAAGAGTGGCTGCAGGGAAAAAGAGGATTGCTCCTGAGATGGAAAAAAAAATGGGATGGGATTGTTGGGGGAGTCTAAGGGCATAGCAGGAGCTGGAGAAAAAGGGAAGAGGAGAGGTAGGAGTTTCATCCCAAAGCACCGCTGGGTGTTGCAAGAGGAAGTTTTCCCAGCTGCTGCAAGATTTGGTTTTCCCAGGTTTCCAGAAGCTGAGCTGGATCCAAAGGCAAATCCCTGCCTGGCCCAGCCACAGAGATTGCCCAGAGAAATTGTGGATGCCCCACCCCTGGAAGAGTTCAAGGCCAGGTTGGATGAAGCTCTGGGATTGGGAAAGGTGTCCCTGTCCATGGTGAGGGTTGGAATGGGATGGATCCCAAGCCAGACCATTCCGTGATTCTGTGATCCGGTCATGCAGAGAGAGGTGACACCATCTGGGCTTTTTCTGAGCCATGATGGTGTCCCCACTGACTTCCAGGTCCTTAAAATTCCCTTCTTCCCACCACAACCCCCCCTTTCCCTATTCCATGACCCTCCACTCTCCTCTTTTGTACTACAGAACACAGACCCTTCAGAAACACTGATATCCTACAGAAAATCGGGATCCAAGGAGATTCCCTTCTCCATCCCTGTCCCCTGCCAGGGCAGCTCCACCTGGGCCAGGTCTAAACTGCTTCCATATGGGAGACACTTGTTCCCATCTGTGGGAATAGGATCCAGCAGTCCCCAGGGGGAGGGGAGGGGAGGGGATGGGATGGGATAATGGGATGGGATGGGATAATGGAATGGGATGGGATGATGGGATAATGGGATGGGATGGGATAATGGGATGGGATGGGATAAGGGGTTATCCCCAAGTTTTCCCACTTGTTCCCATGCATGGGAAGGTGGTCAAGTACTCCCCATGGATCACACATGGGATGGGATAAGGGGTTATCCCCATCCCAGTTTTTGCTCCCAGTAGGAAGCAGCTGAGGATGAGGGGCCTTGGGGACAGGCAGGTCCCTGCTGGTGGCACCTCCTCTCCCACCCCAGCTGGGCAGAGGCTGTTGGGGGCAGCACCAAGGGAATTTCTGGAGCTGAGCACCCTTGGGTGCACCTGAACCCCCACCCACATGACTCCCCAGGGTGTTCAGAGGACGTGGAGCTACACCCGTGTCCCACACGTGACAATTTGGGACCGGAGTGGCTCAGGGTGACAAAGGGATGTGGAGAACAGGACCCAGCGTGTCCCAACTGTGCCCTCTAGTGCAGCTCCACCAGGTGCCATCCTGAACCTGCTGGTGTCACCCCTGCAGGTCCCAGTCCTCCAGTGGAGGTCGCCAGCCCTGGTGGCCTCACACCCCTCTGGTGAAGCCCCTCTTGGTGGCCCTGATGAACTTCCCGGTGTTTGCTGTCACCTGCAGTGACACAAAAGGGATTTTGTACTCCTGAGGTCCTGGAAGGACAGGGCCAGGAGGAGACCTTGGGCCAGGAGGGGACCTCTGGCCAGGAGGGGACCTCGGGCCAAGAGTTGACCTTGGAAATCTCGGAGAGCACCTTGGCAAAGCTTTTAGGATCAGCCCAGGGTAGCAATTCCCTCTCTGCAGCCCTACAGGGGATGAACTTCAGCTTTTAGGAGGAGGGTGGTGCTCCCAGTGCTTCCGGGAAAATTCCACCCCTTTTTTTTATGGGATGAATGGAGTTTGCTACGAGCTCAGGGCGTAGCTGCTTTGCAATGCTTGGCTTCACTCCTTGCATACTTTTCCCAGCAGGATTTTTCAGGATATAGGGATTAAAACTGCTATTTGTGCCCTTTTTTTGAGGATGCACTGGGCTCCAAAGCACCCCAGGGACACCCGTGCCCACCCTTGGGTGCCAGCGTGGGTGGGAGGGCCCGGCTGGTCAGATCTGGGGGGCTGTGGGTGCATTGCACAGGGAGCTGCTGCCCTCCAGTGGGCTCAGGATGGAGAGGAGGCTGGAATTCCACAGGGATGCTTGGGAAGGGAGAGGTGGGGCTGAGGATGTTCCCATGGGATGGAGCGAGGGCTGGACAAGGGATCCCACCAGCAGAGCAGGAGACATCCTGGACCAGGAGAAATCCCACTTTGCCCCATCCTAAGACCATCCCACTGACCTGCTCCCGGAGCAGGAGTGGTTGGAGGCAGCTCCAGGCCCTGATCCCTCTAAAAAATTCCAGGTTTTATTGGCAGTGAGAGCAGCTTGCACGGCTCCAGTGCCCCACCACCAAACCACATCAACCCCGTAGCTCTTTTCCCTCTGTTGTCCCAGGAAAAGGCAGGAGCATGGATCTGGAGCCAGTGACAGCTCCAGAGGAGCCATTGTGGTGCCAAAGGGATGTGAAGGGACAAGGACACCACAGGGAACTTCTCCTCTGGGGTTGTGTCAGTGAAGGTGGGAATTAAATCCCCTTCCCATCCAAGGGCTGGGAGATTTTTGTTATGGACGGTGAAGCTCCAGGAGGAGGAAAATCAGGAAATTTGGGTGAATCCTTGTGGGATTGCTGGGTTCTCCAGGATGGGGCTTCCAGGCTGGTGGTCACCACCAGAGGGGCCCTAGAATTCCTTAGGGATTAAAAAAAAAATCCCCCAAATCTTCTTTCTATCTCCCCCCTGGTTGTAAGAGCTGCATGAACTGGTCCCAGTCTGGGATATCCAAACATTCCTGATTCCCCTGGAGCTTCTCTCTGCATGGACAGAGAGACCTCAAGTTCTTGATTAAAGTTGGTTTTGCCCTATTTTTTGTGGTTTTTACCCAATTGGCCCCCACCACAAACCCCTTTCCACCATGCTGGAAGGGCTGATCCATAGGCTGGGAGTTTTTTATTATGGGGAGTGAAGCTCCAAGAGGAGGAAAATCCAACCTCAGGGGCAGGAGAATTGGCTGAATTCCCTTGGATTTCCAGGATGTTCTCTGACTCAAGGGCCCTAAAAATCATCAGGGTACCAAAAATCTTCCAGTCATAAGAGCTGCACAAACTGGTCCCAGTCTGGGATATCCAAACATTCCTTGGCTCCTGATTCCCCTGGAGCTTCTCTCTGCCTGGACAGAAAGACCTCAAATTCTTGGCCAATGAAAAGTTATCTTTGCCCTATTTTTTGTGCTTTTGACCCTAAAGAACCCCTCTGCCTCCTGGTCAAGCTGGGGAAGACAAGCATGGGCAGATCCAGCTCCATGGATTTCAGGAAAGAGGGAAGGAGCCCCAGGCTCTTGCTGATGCAGCACAGATCCCAGCTGAGCACACGTCACCAGAGGGGGACGTGATCCTGGCTCCGGAGTCACGAGTTTCCCACATCCACTGAACGTGGGTGGGAAAAGGATCTTCTGCAGCACAACAGCTTCACTGTGGGTGGCTTCCAAAACCTGCCACAGGAGGGCTGATGGAAGGGGAAACTCCTTAAATTCTCAAACCATGTCCCAAAAAAAAAAGCTGGATGCTGTTTTAACCCTGGCTTGGTAGACAGGATAAAAATGCTCCCACCACATTCCATAAATAAATCCAGTTTTGAAAGTCCTGGTGTTTTTTTCCCATTTAAGGGAGTTTAAATCCACCTTTCTCCTGTGGGATGTATGTTCCCATAATCCAGCCCCAAATCCATGGGTTTTGGTTGTCTTCCCAGGATGGTGTCCAGGTGCCAAGGGAAAATAGGGGGTCCCATGCCAAGGATTTGCTGTTTTCCAGCCTGAATTCCCACTTAGCTCTCCAAAAAAAAAAAAAAAAAGGGATCTGAAATCCTTTATGGAAACCCCAAAAAAGCAGTTTAAAACCTGCTGTGTGAAGCAAAAATGACATTTTGGACCAATTCCCTTTTTTTCCCAGGAGAAAAGCCCTCAATGGGATCCAACCTGAACCCCACCCTTCACTTCCCACGTGACTTCCATGAATTCACGTGACAAAACCACATCTCCCATTGCACCACACTGGAAATGGAGAGCACAGCCCACCAAATTTAATTTGGATGCTTGGGACCTTGGTTTGCCAGGAGCAGCCCATCCTGGATCCAAAGGATCCCTCCCAACTTCAACAGCACCAGATTCGTGTAAAAATAACCCAAAATCAACTGTTTTGGACGATCAGCCAAGGTTTGTTTCCCCTCATGGGTGGTGTACCCGTAATTCCCCACAAAAGTGCTACAACCTGGATTTGAATCAGTGCTTTTTAATCCACAAAAGGTGAGAATCCATGTACAAATTAAAAAAAAAAAAACAAAACAAACAACCAAACCCAACATAAAACCCTGGAACTGGGAAAATGATCCCAATCCCACAAAACCCAACCCCTTCACCAACGCCGGGGTCGGGCGATGCGGGCGGAACGCGACGGCTTCTCCTAAATAAATCCCTCCCCAGCTGGGAGCCATCTGTGGTGCCATCCCATGTTTTTAGGATGGTGGGAAGATGCTGCCAGGATGTTTTAAGGGCAAGGTGGCCTTTTCTGCCACCCCACCCCTTCCTTTCCTTCCTGCTCCCACGCCAAGCAGACTCCGTGGGAAGTGTGGCTGCTCCAGATGGGCCCTTGCTGGAAGGCGGATCCGGAATCTGCCCGTGGTGATGCCTCAGGCTATGGAGAGGCCTCTTGGACAACAATGGAGATAAAACCCCCTCCTTGAGCTCATAAAATCCCAGGATGGTTTGGCTTGGATGGGATCTTAAAGCCCATCCTGTTCCACCTCCTGTCATGGGACAACTTCCACTATATCCCAGGTTGCTCCCACATCATCCAACCCGGCTTTGTTTCTGGAAGTTTTCCTTAAAAATCAGGATTAAGAGCTTGGCAAGTGGACAAGGAGCCATTCAGAAGAAGTCCTAACCCCAAAGGGTGCTTTCATGACGAGATTCCGCTGCTCCTTTGAACCACCCTTAAAAAATTCCTTAAAAAGTACAAAAATAACAATCCCATTTTATACCTCCCAAGATCATCCAAGCACTGAAGGCCAGACAACTCCCGAGCTTTTACAGGAACAATAATGCACCAGGCAGAAACAGGATGGAGGAAATTTTGCCAATCTGTTTTGTGGACCTGGAGACTCCCAGCGTTTCCAGGACAATTACCAAGATGCCTGGATCCATCAGGCCAGCCCAGGAATGCTGACAGCAGTGTTAGGGAATTAGCAACGTGTGCAAGATCCAAGAGTAGCACAAATTTAGGAGTTTAATAATCTGGAGGAGATATCTTCCTGGAATTTTAATCTCCTCCCAGGAAAAATAAAACCCCCCCCAAGGCTCTTAGCTATTAATCTCCTCACGGAATATTTAGGGCAATCCACCTCTCCTGATTAAAAAAGCCAGACAACAACTGCACGTTAAGTCCTTCCCTTTTCTTCCAAAGAATCCCTGGGCAGCTGGGCTGGATTTGCTGAGCCAAGCTGGGGGTTCATTCCCCGACAAAAACCACCCCAAAAGCACTAAGAATTGTCAAACCATCCTAATTTGAATCCATTTTGTTGGGGGAGCCCTGACTGGAAGACACTGCTGGGGTTGGACCCTGTGATGGGATTTCCACAAGTCATCGATGCCCACGCTGTTCCCTCTCCCAAAAAAAAGGGGTTTTGGAAGGATTCAGCTCTTTCAGCAGCTCTTGGAGAGCAGTTCCACCTCGCAGACAAAGCCCAGGAGATGCTACAGAAGGTGACACTTTTGCTTTAATGGCTGGGGCTGACTTTGGCCAAGCAGAAGACACAAACCAGGCCCTGCTTTAGCACAGCTCCCCCCAACCCCCTTAAGAGCAAAAAAATAATCCCAAAATTAACAATAAACCCGAGTTTCCCCCCCAGACTGAGGGGATCACTGGATGCAGGAGCTGGGAAGTGGAGGTGCCTCGCTCACCTCTCAGCGCGGATCCGACCAGCGGCGCATTCCTGGGGCTGGGAGTCCTCACAGCCCAGCCAGGCTTGGGAAGCTTCCTGGGCAGCCAGTCCTGGAGCTCAGGGGACACCACGGAGCGTGGTCAGTACATGGCCTCGTTGTCCCCCACAGCAGTGAAGGGGACACCGCTGTAGGTGCTCTTCTTGCTCCGCTTGCTCTTCTTGCTCCACACCAGGAGCGTGCTGGCGCTCTTGCTGTTCATCAGGCTCTTCCTGCTGTTCTCCTTGTCGCTCTTCAGCATCCCTGATCCCGAGGACATCACTGCTGCCTTCCTGTCCACCTGCACGGGAAAGGTGGAGAGGGGTGTGAAGCCAGGGCAGCACCCAGAGCTCCAAGGAACTCTGTGCTTTCCTGTGGGATGTGACTTACGGCTTTGGGACATTCTGAGCCCTGCAGGGTGATGACTCCGATGTCCACCCCCTCCTTCCCGGTGCTCTTCAGCAGCTGGACAACCTCGGCGTGCTTGGACCACTTGCAGTCCTTGCCATTCACGGAGATGATGTAGTCGCCCTCCTTCAGGCCAGCTTCCTGCAGGGAATGAGGGAAAACACACATGGATCCTCACAGCATCATGGAATGGTTTGGAAGGGACATTCAAGATCATCCAGTTCCACCAGGGACACCTCATGCTGTCCCAGGTTGCTCCAAGCCTCATCCAACCTGGCCTTGGACACTTCCAGGGATGAGGCAGCCACAGCTTCTCTGGGAATTCCAGTCCAGCCCCTCACCACCCTCCCAGGGAAGAATTTCTTCCCCAAATCCCATCCATCCCTGCCCTCTGGCAGTGGGAAGCCATTCCCTGTGTCCTGTCCCTCCCCAGCTCTCCTGGAGCACCTTTAGGCACTGGAAGGGGCTCCAAGCTCTTCCTGGAGCCTTCTTTTCTCCAGGCTGAGGAGAAGATGCAACTCAGCTCCAAGTGTGGACCACACGTGGTCCATCTCCCAATCTTTGGGAACATTTGAGTCTTCCAAAGAGGGATGTGATCCTGCTGCTAAGAAGAGTGTTGTTCCTGAGATCTGGATGGATGGGTTGGTGCTGAGGGAGCAGGGAGACCTTTTGGGAATCCCACCAGGATTCTTCTGCTGGAAAACAAAGCTGCCCTTGTTTTTTGGACCTGCCATCTTGTTCCAGCCACTGTCACATCCCAAAACGAGGCACAAGGGAGCTGGGTGGGCTTCCAGCAGTTAATAACTGAGCAAAATTCCACATTTTTTCCTTAGCTATCTCCTAAAAACTAATCTTAACCATTTCATGACAGCCACCTGCAAACCCCAGGCTGAGCTCCAGCGGGGATGTGTCTCCCCCTGAGAAGTTTGAAGACCTAAAACCACCTGAAATCCCTCCAGGCAGCTCCCTTCTGGCATTCCCATGGGAATAGCAAGAAATTGGGATACTCACAGCAGCGCAGCCCCCCGGGATGACCCCGGCAATGAGGACGGGGGAGTCTCCTCGCAGGGTGAATCCAAAGCCGTTCTCTCCTCGCATCAGGTGGACTCTCCGGGCTGGATACCACTTGTTCTTGGCTGAGAACACGGACAGGGGGCCCTGGGGTGGGGGAGGAACATGGAAAGCACCTTTTCAACTCCCTGGAATTGTGCAGCCTTGTGAAAAAAAACCAATTCCAGGGATGGGGAAGGGGCAGAGGAAGAAATCCTGATTTTTGCAGGGAAAACATCCAAAAGGGATGATGGGGGTTGATGTGGTCTGGATGTGGGGGATGCCATCAGGGGCTGGTCCAGCAGCAGGGTGGTGGAAGAGGACACCACGTCAGGGTCACTTTTCTCCCTATTCTTTCCTATTTTCCTGACTTTTCCCTGCTTTTCCATTCCTGCCTGCCCTGGGGTTGAGATGCACAAATCCTCCCTGGGGTACTCAGGAGATGATCCTACCACTCTCCTGAACCCCACCCCTGCTCCCCAGGACCCCAAAACCCTAAAAGAGGACAGGGATAAAGCTCCAGGGGAATTTTCCTGGCACCTCCTGCCACCAGATTCCCAAGGGTCCAAAATTCCTGTGCCTGCTCCCCTGTCCCCGGAGGAGCTTTGTGACCCTTGAGGTGTCACAGAGACAGATCCCAGCCCTCCTCCTGCTGCTCCTCCTTGGAAAACCACAGGAGAGAGGGAGAAGAGGCTGCGGGAGGAAGGAATCCAGGCAAGCAGAGCATGCAGGGGAGGAGGAGGAGACGGCTGCTCCCTCGGGATATTCTCATTCCTGGAGCTGTACGTACCAGCCTGTGGAAGAAGTCGGTCACCTTCACCTGGGAGAAGCTGGGGGATTTGATTTCGGGTTTCTGGTGAGTTTTGGCTGATGGGAGGAAGAGAAAAGCACAGAAAGAAGGTAACCTCGGGTAGCTGAGGCAGCTGCTGCCATCCCAAAGAGGGACAGTGTGACCCCATAAGAACCAGGACCTAAAATCCTGGAAAATAGTTTGGATTGGAACTCAAAGACCATCCAGTCCAAGCCCCTCCTCCACAGCAGAACTCCCTATGAAGTCTTCTCACCCACAAACCCCCTCCCCACCCACAATCCCCCCAAAAAAACCCCACTCACGATGGATATCTGGAGCTTCTCCTGTCTCAAAGAAATCCTCCTCGTGGTCAATCTCGGAATATTTGCTCAGGGAGCGTTTGTGTGCAAAGGACAGGACCTCCTGCAGGATATCCATCTTCCTTAGGATCTTGCACAATCCATGGATCCTCATGGCTTCCTCGTGCTTCATGATGGCTTTTTTGAGGTGAGCTTTGCCTGTGAGGGAGCAGAGGGAGCTGAGCTCGATGGAGCAGCAGCTCCGGCGCCGTTCCCGCTCGGCTGCCCACGGATTTCAGGAGCGGTGCCACCACCCTGCTGTGACTCAGGGACAGCCCAGTCACGTTCCCAGCTCTAAATGGGGTCGGTCCCAGCCGATGGAGGGCTGGGAAGGGACCTTGAAGGGTGACCTACTTCGCTCCCCTGGTGCCAGAGCTGGCAGATGTTCCTGAAAAACCACCCCCGACGTCCCTCCTCATGCTTAACCTCAATCTCCCGAGCAAATTAACTTCTCTCCATCACCTCAGATCCCTCGGGAATGGGAACACGGAGAACAACCCAACCCCGTCCTCCTTGGGAAGGTGCAACACATCCCTGTTTTTTAGGCTAAGCCTTTTCCTTGTCCTGCAGGTCCTGCTCTCCACCCTCTGCTCTTTGCTCCTCTCCACTTGCCTTCAACGTGTTCCCACCCTCGGGAAATGGAAGCGGCCGGGAAAGAGGAGCTGGAATTCCAGTGACCCACGGAGAGCAATGCAAAGCATCTCCTCCGTGGGAAACTGCAACCAAGGCAGCCGTATCCAAGGCTGAACTCCCAGAAAAGCTCTCTCCGTGTCTCATGCAAACACGTGTGCCTGTGGCATTTCACGCTCAGGACACACGGTGGCAACAGAATCCAGGGAGAGGAGGTTTGGCTCCAGACTCCTGGAATCCACAGCCAGAGGAACTTAAAACAGAGGGAATGTCTTGGGGTTGGATGGGAAACAGAAAGCAGACTCCCCTCCCTCCCCTCCGAATTTTTATTGAATTCATAAAATGTGAAATTGTGAGGAATAATGATAATAATAATAATCATGGAATGGTTTGGGTTGAAAAAGACCTTAAAGGTCAGCTCATTCCAACCCCCTTCCACAGGCAGGGACACCTTCCACTGTCCCAGGTTGCTCCAAGCCCTGTCCAGCCTGGCCTTGGACACTTCCAGGGATGGAGATCCACAACCTCTCTGGGTTTTTCCCTTCCTGTAAACCAAATCCAAGCTGAGCTTGGTGACTGCAGATCCATTTTTTACCAGGAATGTTGAACAGAGCCCATTCCCCCCAGGAAAAACAGGCAGAGCTGGAAAAGCTGGTGCAAACCAGGTGACCACAGCTGAGGGTGTTGGGGTGGTGTCACCAGAGAACATTTGGGATTTTGGGGTTTATTTGGAGGTTTCCACTTCCCATTCCCAGCAGGGAAATCAGGCCAAGCATCCTGAAGGACTTTGCTGAGGCCAAACTCATTCCTGGTGGGATCTGCCTCTTTCCACACGTGTGCAAGGAGGGAAAAGAGCTCCTGGAGGAGGCAACACCCCAAATTCTGAGTGCTGAGTTTGCTCTCGATGCAGCCCCATTGAGGAGGGGCTGCCAAAACAACACTTCAGCTGAATAAGCAGCGTCTGTTCTTTCCCTGGAGCTGAAATTCCGCATAGGAAGAAGTTCTGGTCTCCCAAGAATTCGCTGCAGCTGAAAAAGCCACCCCCTGAGCATCTGCTGTGTCTTGTTTTCCAGCCAAGTCAGCCCAAACCAAGGAGCTTCCAGGATCTCCATGTCCCTACAGATTTCTCCGTAGCACTGGGTGATATTACGGAACACCTGGAATTTTTTCCTGTCAAACATGGATGGACAGGTTGGGACAAGCACCATGAGTTGGTCCTCACACCCTCAAGGGGACTCTGCTTCCCAGGAGAAGAAATCTCCAGTGAAATTCCTCTTTGCATGGAGAGATCCCCCTAAAATCTCATCATTTGTAGGAATTGTGATGGGATCCAGAAATTTGTGCTCACCCAGCTTCCTCCTCTCCTCAGGATCCTGCAGCAGGACACTGAGTGATGGCCCCTCTGGCATGGTGACATGGAATTGCAGGAAAGCCTTCTCCTGCTCCAGCAGCTCAGCATCTGAGGGAGCTGTGGGAAGCAAACGGATGGAGCTGGGATTAGGGAGAGGTCAGGGCCACCCAGCCTCCCGTGGCAGTGGGGACAAGGCCACCAGGAGCCACATCCAGGTGGCCCTGGCAGCACTTTCCTGTCATCCAACCACAGCCTGCAGGGAATCATGGATGGGCACAGGGATGATCCCAGTCATGGATGCACCAGGATCTGAAGCTGAGGGCCTCTCTTCCTTCCTTTATTCCAATCTGGAAGCAGGATCAGGAATAGAGAGCCCTGGGATTTCCCCACCTGGAGCTCACTGACACGGAGACATGAGACAACGAAATCAGGGAATCATGGAATGGTTTGGGTTGGATGGGACCTTCAAGACACTCCAGTTCCACCCCCTTTCCATGGGCAGGGACACTTCCACTTGGCTTCAAGCCCCATTGATCCTGGCCTGGAACACTTCCAGGCATGGAGCAGCCACAGATTTTCTGGGAATTCCATTCCAGCCCTTCACCCTCCTCACAAGGAGGAATCCTCTCCCAATATCCCATCCATCCCTGCCCTCTGGCAGTGGGAAGCCATTCCCAGTGTCCTGTCCCTCCATCCCTTGTCCCCAGTCCCTCTCCAGCTCTCCAGGAGCTCCTTTAAGCACTGCAAGGGGCTCAGAGGTCTCCCTGGAGCCTTCTCCAGCCCTCAGTGCAACTCATGGTCATTCCACAAAAAAGGGAATTGGGAGTCATTCCATGGAAAAACAGAATACAGCTCTTCCAGGCTCTCCAAAACCCACACTTGGGCTCTTCAAACCTTTTTTCCCAGCCCAAATTGCTCCTAATCCTCTTTGGCTCACTCAAGGTTGCACAGGAGCCTCTTTCCCAGGACACAGAGTGGGATAAGAAACAACCCAGAGGATTCCAGGGAGCTTTGTTGCTCCAAACAGAGGATCCCAAAGCCTGGTGAGCAGAGGGATCCAGAGGGTTGGGAACTGGCAGCTACAGAGCTGACTCTCCCTGTGCCAGCTCCTGCCATGTCAGCATCCCTGAGGGATTAAACTGCAGTGAAAGGAATTAATTCCCAGCTGGTTATGGAAGCAAAAGATTTGTTATTCTGACAAGGGAGAGGTGGGAGGAGGAAGGTGAGATCCTAACAGGAGGCAAAAAAAATTCCCAAATCAGGCATCTCCTGCAGATTTCTGCTTCCCTCAGTGCCTAAGGACACCAAGAATTTCAAGGGAAAGCCTTGCCTTCCCCCTTGGAGCCCCATGGAATTCCATCTCCATCATCATTCTCTCCCGTTTGGGTCTTTAGGCCCTTCCAGCTCCACATTATCCCAGTCTCTCCCACCTCCTTGCTCAATCCAGCTTCTGCCACGCCCACACGGCACAAGGAAGATTTTGGGCAGGCTCTGGAGCGGGGGAGGGTGTGAGGACAGTCTGGCAGCCACTGGTGTCACTGTCACAGCACTGGTTTTGGCAGCCAGCCCTCAAAAAAGCTTCTCAGCCACCCACCAGGTGACACCAAAGGTCACCAGGTAGCACCAAAGGTCACCAGGAGCATCTGCTGCCCACCCCCGCATCTTCTGCTCCATCCCAAAATTGCTCCCAGGGTGTCGGTGGTGGCACAGATGGAGATCAAGGGTCACAAGCCACAGTCCAAGGGACTCCATGGGACCATGTGTACCCTGCTGCCACCACCCCGAGATTGCCAGGACATCCATCCATGAGGCTGGAAACTAAATCCAAGGGATTTTCGGATTTATTTTTGAAGCCCTCAGCTGGCCCAACACAAGGTGAGCCGAAGGAAGTTGGGCTGAGGACACTGGCAGGAGGTCAGTAGGCAGGTGACCCCCATTTCCCCACCCAGCCCCAAAGGGGACAGCAGGTGACATCCCTCTAGCAGCTTTTTCCTCCCCTTCTACAGATTTTTCCCTGTGGAAACCAGAAATATGGGAAAATCTGCCCTGGGGACGAATCACTGAGTCCATAACCAAGATCCACAGCTCAGAGCATTCCAAAAACTTCAGGTGTTGTATCCATGGACCTCCCATCACCTCTTTCTTTGGGAATCCCACCCAAAAAACCAGGAAACCCATGGAATCAGCACTTGGATGAGCAAGGAGCTCCCTCCACCCCCCGGACACTCACCGGGGCAGTCACAGAGAGCGATGGCAGCGAAATAATGGGAGAGGGCTTTGAAATGCTCCGACTTGACATGGACCATGGTGGTCCAGGAGAAGGGAACGTAATCCTTGACATGGGGCTGGCTCATGGTCTGGTGCACCATGGAATAAACCTCTTCCACCTGGGAAGAGGGAAGAGAGAAGAGTTGGGATGTGGGATGTCCACCAGGAGGTGGTGACAGCAGGTTGTGATCTCCTGGAAGGTTGTGCCGACCACAAAATCCTCTCCTTTCCAAAATCCTCACCCTTGCTGCCTCCTGAGCCAGCTGTAGGCGGGACAGGAAGTCGTTCTGGGCACGCAGCAAGGTCATCTTCTCAAAGACACACTCCTGGACCTGGGCCACCATCAGCCTCACCAGCATGGTCAGGGAGGCGGCGCTCATGTCAAGGCTGGGAGCATTGGAGAAGTTTTCCTTCAAGTAGTTAAAGGCACCTGGAGGAGGGAAAAGCTCCTGGAAGTTACGAGGCTTGTGAGGAGGAGGGTCAGACTTTGGGATCAGGCAGGTTTCCCTCCAGGAACATCAAACATCTCACCATCAGTGGTGGGTAAGAAGATCTTGGGTCCAACCCTTGCCATCTAAACCATCCTTGTGCCCAGTTTCTTCTCCAAAGCCCTGGGTGATCCCAGTCTAGGCTCCCTTTTTTTTCCATGAGGACATGGATCAGCACCTCTCCTCACCTGGCACATCCCATTGGGTTGGATTACCCCAACTCCTCTTCCCAAACCACACGGAACCATCTCGGTGTTCCATTTGTGATCCCTTGGAGACGCCTCTTCCCACGACTGCTCCCACCCCTCCCTGCACGTCCATGGATTATTCCCACCTTAGGGAAGAGCCTCCTGGGAAGAGGAGGAAGAGAGGAAGCCACGTACCAGCTGCCTTCTGGAAGGCATCGATGGCCTGGTTGAGGCCGGGCAGGGAGGCGCGGTCCTGCCGCGCTCCGATCTGGGTGTGCAGCGCTCCGAGGTTGAAGAGGACACTTCCCTTCTCGAAGGCCAGAGCCCTCTGGTGGGATGGGACCCCCGTCAGGGAGTCGTACCTGGAGAAGGGAAGAGCCAACAGCTGCCCATCCACAGTCCCCAAAGTGTCCTCAACTCACGGAAAGGGAGTTGGAACTGGGTGATCTCCAAGGTCCTTTCCAACCTAAACCACCCCATGATCTCCATGGAGGAGCCTGAAGGGTTTTCAGTGCTCCAGGTGGGCCTGCAGGCACTGCTCCCATCATGGTACATCCCATGGGATTTGTGTTTCCCCCTCCCTGCCCATATTAACCCACCCAAGGCAACAGCAAACTCAGATCCCGGTGTTCACCAGCCCTGGCGGCGATTCCATCATGGAAATTTGGATCCTGACTCCCTCCCCACCCAGGTGGGATGGGGAAAGCTGCACCCACCAGTGGAAGAAGACGCCCAAGGTTTTGGTGGGAGGGAAGAAGCGGCTGTCGAGGAAGTAGAGCTGGTTGTAATATTCCATCAGGAGCTCCAATCCGGCCTCGTTGCGGCTCGGGGTGCGCATGGCCTGTGGGAATGGGAGAGGAGACACGGATGGGGAAGGAGAAGGAAGCTCCATGGGACAGGTTGAGAGCCCTCAAAGGATGACTGAGAGCTGGGGGTGTCCAGCCTGGAGAAGAGAAGGCTCCATGGAGACCCTGCAGCCCCTTCCAGTGGCTAAAGGGGCTCCAGGAGAGCTGGAGATGGACTGGGGACAAGGGATGGAGGGACAGGACACAGGGAATGGCTTCCCACTGCCAGAGGGCGGGGATGGATGGGATTTTGGGGAGGAATTCTTCCCTGGGAGGGTGGTGAGGGGCTGGACTGGAATTCCCAGAGAAGCTGTGGCTGCTCCATCCTTAGAAGTGTCCAAGGCCAGCCTGGATGGGCCTTGGAGCAATCTGGGATAGGGAAAAGTGGCCTTGCCCATGGAAAGGGGATGGAATTGGATGATCTTTAAGAGCCTTTCCAACCCAAACCATTCCATGATTTTAAGGTTCATCCATGGGGAAAGTTTGAGTGCTGGGACACCCAGAGCTGGAAGCAGCAGGCTGGGAATGAAACCATTCTTATTTTTGTTAAGAGAAACTCATGGAAATTCTGATTACAGAAATCCTTGGGAATAAACAAGATTTTTCCCCCTCCTTTCCCAGATTGCTTTAAATTTCCTCTTCTCCAAGGCCTGCCTGGAGAGAGTCTGTAATATTTTGGAACCTGTAAACAAAAGCCAAGGTGCTCTAGCACGGGAATGCTGCACCCCGAAATACATGGATAAATGTGGAATTTGGAGAAAGGATGAGGGGACTCCCAGAGGAGGATGAGGCATCTCCAAGGAGTGATCCTGGACAAGGCAAACTTAAGAAGCCAAGGGACACCAACCTGTCGCAGCTCCATGAATTCCTTGATTTCCTTTTCAAACAGGACACCCTCCTCTCCGTAGTGTTCACCAATGAAATCCTGGACGGGCAAACAGGAGAAAATCCCAATTTTTAGGATCTTAAGGATGACTTTGGGCAATTCTGCAAAAGGAATTCACCACTTCTGCCCACAAGGAAACCTCCACTAAGGAATCATCTCCTCCCATTCCTCCAGCATCTCCAGACCCTCATCTCCCACTTTCCCCTGTTTTAAGTCCAGTTCCTCTCCATGAATTTATTTTTTGGCAGCCGTTCCAAACTGGAAAATGAATTTCAGCTGCTTCAGTGTCAGTCATTGAAACCCCAGAGCTCACCTTGAGTGGTACCAGCAAATCCAGCTCCTTGGTCTCCTTGAGTCCCAGAGGGATCATGGGAACACTGATGGATTCACTGGAAGAAGAAAAGAATCTATTTGGAGGTTGGATTAAAAATCCTGGGTGGATCCTGTGGGTTGGAGATTAAAAGGAAGCAGCTCTTTGCTCTGGGCTTGTGCTGCTCCTGTTAAGAGACTCCATGTGGAAAAATGCTCTTCCCAAAAAAGATTTGGGAATGGCAACACAAGAGGAGAGATGCAAAAAAGCCCCAAAATCGTCCTATTTTTCCAGCTCCCAGAGGAATCCTGGATGTTGGGTGGGCAAGGCAGGATCAAGCCCTCACCAACACAACAGCCCCCTCTCATTATCCCCTAAAATCGCTGATAGCTCGTTAATTAATCATTAATTGGGGAGGAAAACAGACAAAGGAAGTTGTGAAAAACAGGAGAGCAGGGCAGGGAATTTGCACCCACGTTTTCCTTGGAAAAAAACAGCTCCAGGAGTTATAATTAGTGCAGAAAGCCATTACTGCTCATTCCCTAACGAGAATTCTACTGGAATCCAATGCCTGGAATAAACAAAGGGGTTTTTGTATGGCCTGGGCAGGGTTTGGGGTTGTTGTTGTTGCTGCTCCTGATTTCTTTTTAAGCCAGGGCAAGCAAGTGGCAAATTAGGAAAACTGAGCATCCCTGTTAAGGAATGTGCTGGGAAAAGCACGTGGATGGACACAGAAACGTGGAATCATGGAAGGGTTTGGGTTGGAAGGGGCTTCAGAGATCACCCAGTTCCACCCCTGCCATGGGCAGGGACACCTTCCACCATCCCAGGCTGCTCCAAGCCCTGACCAACCTGGCCTTGGACACTGCCAGGGATGGGACAGCCACAGCTTTTCCAGGAATTCCAGTCCAGGGCCTCACCACCCTCACAAGGAAGAATTCCTTCCCAATATCCCACATAACTTTACCCTATTTCAGTTTAAAGCCATTCCCAGTGTCCTGTCCCTCCATCCCTTGTCCCCAGTCCCTCTCCAGCTCTCCTGGAGCCCCTTTAGGCACTGGAAGGGGCTCTGAGCTCTCCCTGAAGCCTTCCCTTCTCCAGACTGGACATTCCCAGCTCTCCCAGCCTGGCTCCATGGCTGAGGGGCTCCAGCCCTTGGAGCATCTCCGTGGCCTCCTCTGGATCTGCTCCAGCAGCTCCAGGTCCTTCTGCTGTTGAACTCCAGAGCTGGAGGCAGAATTCCAGGTGAGGTCTCACCTGAGTGGGGCAGAGGGGCAGAATCCCCATTTTCCCTCTGGCCACGCTGTGGGATGAGCCCAGGATAGGGGGGGATTTCTGGGATGTGAGCGCACATGGATGAGGCATTTCCAGCTTTTCATCCCCAAACACTCCCAAATCCTTCTCCTTGGGGCTGCTCTCCATCCTTTCATCCCCCAGCCTGGATTTGTGCTTGGAATTGCCCCGACCCAGGTGCAGAACGTTGCACTTGGCTTTGTTGAACCCAGTGAGGTTTATGTGGAGCTTATCCAGGTCCCTCTCAATCCCATCCCATCCCATCCCATCCCATCCCATCCCTCAGCCACATCACCCACACAACACCTCACGTTGCATCCAACACCATCCACCTCAGGAGGGGAAATGGAGGAAAAAATCCAGAATCATTTAGGCTGGAAAAGACTTCCAAGATCATCAACCTGTGACCAATCCCACCCAGCCCAGAGCACTGAGTGCCACATCCAGTCATTCCTTGGATGCTTCCAGGGATGGTGATTCCCAGCACCAAAATATCTCATCGGGAAGAGCTCCGGAGGGATTCTCAAGAAAGGGGGATAATAAAAGGGAAGAGGGTTCTTCCTTCCCTATTCCTCCTGCTTTGGTATCTCAGGGTCCAAAGGATGCTCCATCCATCCCAAAACATCCCAGTTTCCCCTAGGAAAAGCTGATTTTTCTCTCCTTGCAGCTCTGGCAGGAAAGCACTGACATTCCCAGGATGAAAACTTGCCAGGAATTATGGCTCATGGCCACATCCTCCCCAGCTGCCACCTCATGGCCCCTGAAGATGGAAAGGTTTGGGCTGGAAAGGAACCTCTGAAGGTCGCCCCAACCCTTGGCCATGGCACAGAGCAGGGCAGACAAGGCGACAAGAGCCTTGCTCCCAGAAAAATTCCATAGTAGCAGGAAAAATGAAATCCCAAGGGAACAGGCTGCTCTTCCCTGACCCACCTGTCGTTCTGATACACGTCCATGCTGCTGTTGAGCTCTTCCAGCTCTTCCTTCAGGAGCTGAAGGTTGGAGTTGACATAGCTCAGCTCCAGAGCCACCGTTTCCTTCACCTTATGGTTGCTGGTGGCCCTGCAAGAAACCAATGGATAAAAATTCCCTCTTTTCATCCACAAATTTATTTTTCTGCTCCAGATTGAGTTATCCAGAAGTGCAATCCACGTGCATCCAGTCCAACCTTCCCACAGGATTGTGCCTCCAGGTGATGATGGAAAGGTTTGGGAGGAAAGGACCTCTGAGGGTTGTCCCATTCCAACCCCTTGCATGGGACACCTTCCACTATCCCAGGTTGCTCCAAGCCCCATCCAAGCTGGACTTGGACACTTCCAAGGATAGGGCAGCCACAGCTTCTCTAGGAATTCCATTGAAGGACCTCACCACCCTCCCAGGGAAAAATTCCTTCCCAATATCCCATCTAACCCTGTCTTCTGGCATTCCCTGTGTCCTGTCCCTCCATCCCTTGTCCCAAGTCCTTCTCCAGCTCTCCTGGAGCCCCTTCAGGCACTGGAAGAGGCACTAAGCCCTTCCTGGAATCTCCTCCAGGCTGAACATTCCCATCAATCCCAGCCTTTCAGGTTTAGGGAAGTCAGAACATCCAGGTAAGAAGAGGCTGAGTCCAGGCAAAACTCATCCCAGTGCTGCATCCACGAATTTCTGCTCCAGAGCCACCTTTCCCTTGCCCATTCCTGCTCCTCCCTCCAGCACAGCTTCAGTTTGGGCTGTGACCACTCCAGGTGCTCCCCCCATCCCAAATAAACAGTGGGATTTGAGGAGGAAGAACTCCTTTTGGGCTGCAAAGAATCCCTGCAGAAGAGAAGGGATTTGCTGAGCTCTCTCCCTTCCCTGCTCCCAGCAGGAGCTGTAAACACCAGGGATTGATTCCAGCTGTCCCCAGCAGGACAAGCTCCCAGGCTGATTATTCTCTGCTTATCTGCTCCGAAGGAAAGCAGGGAGAGATAACTCAGAGCTGAAAGGGGCTCTGGCTGCTGAACCACGCTGGGATCCAGGGAAAACAACCCATCCAAACTGCTTCCCTCCAGCTTTTCCAGAGTATTGCCTTTCACGTGGATTTTTAATGGATTGAATCCTCCTGGGCCTGCCCTGCCCTGGCTCAGGGTAGGAGAAGGAGCTCCAAGGTTTTCCTGTGAAAATCTGGTGGTTCAGAGTCTCCTCCTGCCTCCCCTTTGCAAGGATTTTCCAAGAGCAAGGAGGTTTTTTTTTGTTCTAAACAAAGCCAAACCACAGCACGTCCAAAGATCCCCGTGGCTGCTCCCACTGAAAAATCCCTCAGCATTCCTGAAGTTTTCCAGGCAGCACCACCCCATCTTTCCATATAAACCAGTATTTAATCCCTACAAACCAGGTTTTAATTCCTATTTATTTCCCCCACACATCCCAATACCTCCAGGCCACTCTTGGTCCAATTTTCATCCAATATGGATTAAGGAGAGTTTTCCCTCCTTGTTCCCAGCTGCCAACAATTTCTTTGGCTCTCAGCAGCCACCTGATTATTTTCCAGGTGTTTTAGCACTCTTTCCAGGAGGATTTGCTCCACAATTTTGCCAGGAATCTGTCACCAGGTAAAGATTTCCTTGGGGCACTTTGCAAGTCCCACATGCAGCAAATAATCCTGGAATGGTTTGGGTTGGAAAGGACTTCAAAATCATGGAATTCCACCCCTCTGCCATGGGCAGGGACACCTCCCACTATCCCAGGCTGCTCCAACCTGGCCTTGGACACTTCCAGGGATGGGGCAGCCACAGATTCTCTGGAATTTCTTTTCCAGGGCCTCCCCACCCTCCCAGGGAAGAATTCCTTCCCAATATCCCATCTAACCCTGCACTATTCCAGTGTAAAGCCATTCCCAGTGTCCTGTCCCTCCATCCCTTGTCCCCAGTCCCTCTCCAGCTCTCCTGGAGCCCCTTCAGGCACTGGAAGGGGCTCTGAGCTCTCCCTGGAGCCTTCCCTTCTCCAGGCTGGACATTCCCAGCTCTCCCAGCCTGGCTCCAGAGCAAGAGGGGCTCCAGCCCTTGGGGCATCTCCGTGGCCTCCTCTGGATCTGCTCCAGCAGCTCCAGGTCCTTCTGCTGTTGGACCCCAGAGCTGGAGGCAAAATTCCAGGTGGGCTCTCACCTGAGAGGGCCAGAGGGGCAGAATCCCCCCCTCTCCTGCTGCCCACGCTGTGGGATGAGCCCAGGACATGGGGAATTCCTGGGATTTATTTAGTGATTTATTTTCTTTCTTTCCAAAAACCTGGACATTTTTCTCTCTCCCCTTCCTCCACTCAATCCCATGATTTGAACAAGGAAGGAAAAGGTTTCTTCTGGCTCTTCCCATTTATTTATCCAGCAAACAAATCATGGATTTTTCCACTACATGGATATATTTTTTTTTTCCAACACCCCACTCCTGCCAGCATTTCCAGGAAAAAGACACAGAAAGGCTGAATAGGATAATTTTTTCCAAGCATTGGTATAGTTTGTTTTTAAGTTTAGAAGCAAAAATCCCAGGAAATTCAGCTCCAAACTGCTCCAGGCTGGACAATGCACAGCTTTTCCCCACCAGCACCAGGCTAAAGATCCAAAGGAATTTTATCCATGCAACACAAATCTTTAATTTTGAAGCAATAAACTTCAGACTTGCAACATAATCCCAGTTCCTCCTCAGCCTTTAATTTCAGGCTTAATTATTCCTTTCCCCGCCCCCTGAGAGATTTCCTGAGTTTCATAAGCTTGGAGCACCGAATGCCAAGAAATCAACTTTGTTTCTCAGCTGGATTTGTGGGAGGGAAGGGAAAGGGCTGCTCCAAACAGCACCCAAAGTGCTGAGCCAGCAAAAAAGGAGCCCCCTCAGTGCCTTTCCCTGATAATTAAGATGTGTTTTGCATCCCGTTTTTCCCTACTCCCCCTTCCCCCAGCTCAAATTCCAACCAAAGCCAGGCTGATTTCTGCTGAGCCAGCACATTTCCCTCGGGTTTATTATATTTTTTGTTAATTGTAACACAGAGTTCTAATTTAAAAAGTGGGAATTTCCTTGTTTTTTTTTTTTTTTTCCATAATTAAATGAGGCACAGCAGCATGGATGGAGCAGTGGGATGTCCTCATCCACCATTTTTTTTAGGGATCAACCATTTATTCCCCTTCTGCCAGGTGCAACAGGAACACTCCATTGGTGTTAAATCATTCCAGTTCAGGAGTGGAAAGTTAATTTATTTTATTAAGGATTAAAAAGATCAGAAAACTGGCAAAATATTCAGAAAAAATTGCATTTTAAGGCAGATTTGTGGATTTCTTTATGTTAAAGACCTGCCCTGCCTGGAATGTGCTCCAAAACATTAAAGAAAAATGAAATAAACAAAGTTATACAAAAAAAAGTCACCCTTGGGATAAAATCCATGTGGATGTGGCACCTGGGGACAAGTGGTGGCCTTGGCATTGCTGGGGGAATGGTTGGACTCAATCCTGAAGGGATTTTCTCATTCTAATGCTGGATTTCATGGAATGGTTTGTGCTGGATGCTCAGGAACCTCCAGTTCCACCCACTGCCATGGGCAGGGACCTTTCCTGATCCCAGGCTGCTCCAAGCCCCATCCAAGCTGGACTTGGACACTTCCAAGGATGGAGCAGCCACAGCTTCTCTGGGAATTCCATTCCAGCCCCTCCCCACCCTCCCAGGGAAGAATTCCTCCCCAATATCTCATCCATCCCCCCCCTCTGGCAGTGGGAAGCCATTCCCTGTGTCCTGTCCCTCCATCCCTTGTCCCCAGTCCCTCTCCAGCTCTCCTGGAGCCCCTTCAGGCACTGGAAGGGGCTCTGAGGTCTCCATGGAGCCTTCTCCAGGCTGGACATTCCCAGCTTTTCTCCCAGCCTGGCTCCAGCCCTTGGACTCCAACAGTTCCACATCCATTGGATCCACCTGCTGGGTTTTCAGGCCTGAGCTCTGCATTCCAAGCCCAACCTCATTCCCATCATCCCATCCTGCTTTTTAACCATCTTCCACCAGCTGAATCTTGGATAGCAAGACTCTATTCCTGTCTCCAACCAAATTCCAGAGCTGGGGGATGCTCAGGGGATCAGGACTCACCGGAAGAGGTTTTCTGCTCCCGCTCTCATCCTCATTTCCTTGTTGATCTGTTGGTTGATCCGGGCCCGGCGGTGCTGGAGTTTGCTGCGCTGGGTCTGGGCAAAGGGGTCACAGCCCTGCTGAGAGACAAGGGCAGGATCTCATCCCAAATCCACTTTTTGGGATTCCAAAAAAAAATAATCCATCCATTCCATAAATTGTGCACTTTCAGAGCCCAGAGTCATGGAATGGTTCAAGTTGGAAGGGAGCTTAAAGATCATGGAATTCCACCCCAC
This sequence comes from Lanius ludovicianus, assembly GCA_013397235.1. Taxonomy (NCBI): domain Eukaryota; kingdom Metazoa; phylum Chordata; class Aves; order Passeriformes; family Laniidae; genus Lanius; species Lanius ludovicianus. The sequence goes on along the minus strand of VYXG01007609.1, from coordinate 460,666 downwards.
TGCCATGGGGAATTCAACCCCACCATCCCAGGTTGCTCCAACCTGGCTTTGGACACTTCCAGGGATGGGGCAGCCACAGCTTCTCTGGGAATTCCAGTCCAGGGCCTCCCCGCCCTCCCAGGCAAGAATTCCTTCCCAATATCCCATCTAACCCTGCACTATTCCAGTTTAAAGCCATTCCCTGTGTCCTGTCCCTCCAGCCCTTATTCAAAGTCCCTCTCCAGCTCTCCTGGAGCCCCTTTGAGGCACTGGAAGGGGCTCTGAGCTCTCCCTGGAGCCTTCTCCAGGCTGGACATTCCCAGCTCCCCAACCTGGCTCCAGAGCAGAGGGGCTCCAGCCCTTGGAGCATCTCCATGGCCTCCCCTGGACTTGCTCCAGCAGCTCCAGGTCCTTCTGCTGTTGGAGACCCCAGAGCTGGAAGCAGAATTCCAGGCAGGGTCTCACCTGAGCAGGGCTGAGGGGCAGAATTCCCCTTTTCCTGCTGCCCACGCAGTGGGATGAGCCCAGGACAGGTGGAATTTCTGGGATGTGAGCACACACAGCCAGGTCATGTTGAGTTTCTCACCCCACCCCAGACCTTCCACTGCCCTCGGAATAACCATTTTATTCCCCAAACTCCATGTGCTGCCGACAGGAATTTCTTTCCCTGAGCTCTTCCCAAGTGCAGCCATGAACAGGAATTCCACATCCCCTTTTCCAGGCTCTGAACATGAGCCAAGATCCAGGGGGGGCTGGAGAAGGGCTCAGTATGACCCCAAAGCTTGGGAACAGATGTGACCCCAAGGCTGTCTCTGGGATTTGGAGCACAGGGAGTCAGGAGTTCACGGGGATGCAGGAATGAGAGGCACAAAGCACTAAATTCCATCCTTCCCTCAGCTCGGAACTTCTGCAGACAGAGAAAACACGTGGAATTCCCGACTCCAGGAAATAGTAGCCAGCAGATTTCCCTCTGGCTTACAGGGTTATTATGGGATGCCCCAGGGAATGGGGCTGCCATGAGGGCGTCCCCCAAATCCTGAAATGGGGATGATTCCCTTGGTGCAAGGGAAGATTTAGAGGGATGGAATGAGCCTCTGGAAGATCCCTGGATAAGAGAATCCCTGGCTGGGAAGTTTAGGAGCATGAAAAGTTCTGAGCCTGCAAAGCACGGGAAGATCCCAAAATCATGGAATGGTTTGGGCTGGAAAAGACCTTAAGGATCATCTCATTCCAACCCCTGCCCTGGCACAGGTTTCCCAGAGAAGTTGTGGAGGCCCCTGGAAGTGTTCCAGGCCAGGCTGGATGGGGCTTGGAGCAACCTGGGATGGTGGGAGGTGCCCCTGCCCATGGGATGAGATGATCTTTAATGTCCTTTCCAACACAAATCATTCCATAATTCCATGGAATGCTTGATCTCCACTCTGGTGGGAGCTGGCAAGGAGGAAATGGAAAAAAATTGCATTTCCATGGACTTCAGCTTCCTTAAAATTAATTCCTCATATTTGAAATCCACTGAGCGCTGCTTCCTTTGGAAAAGGGTCTGGGATTAACATTGGGATTTTTATTTAAGGGAAAGACTGGAGCTCCTAACTGGCACCTTGGAGACTGAGGAATCAGAGTGACTCCAGCTGGTCCATAAATCTCTGGGATTAATGCTTTACAGTAATCCATGAATGTGATGAAAGGAACAAGCTGGAAGCATGAGATCCCAATTATTCTGGAAAAGCAATTCAGTGGGATTTGAGGAAAACACCTCAAAAGCTGCACAAATCTTGGGTGTGAAACACCCAGGAGCAAATATAGGGAAGTTTGATCCAGAATTGCCACTTCTGGATTAGTCCTGGGGAAAATCCACCCATTCTGGTGTCTCCCTAGGGGGAAAAAAAAATCTAGGGAAAAAAAAAAATCTAGGAATCAGAGGAAAAAAGGAAAGGATGAGGAAACCAAGCCAAAATGTAAAGAGAAGGTTCTCATTAGAATTTTAAGGCTTAATTTCAAATTTCAAGATCTCTGAGAACCTGACAGATCCAGAGACAAGAAGGACAAAGAAATATGCAAATATACCCAAATATATGCAAATTAGACAGTTCCAGGCCCCCTCTCTTTGTTTCCAGAGGCACAGAAATCCATGCAAAGCTCAACAGGTGGGAAGTTTCTCTTCTCTGACTCCAGCTCTTCCTGCAAATTCCAGCAGCCTGGAGTCCTTTCCACCTCTGGCAAAGGTTTGTTTGGAAGCAGCTAGAGGATTTAAAGGGATTTTTTGTGGGGAAAAGGAGCAAAAACCACCTGGAGACACAGGGAAGAGGCCTGGGAAGTGCAGGTTGGGATGATGGAAAAGGCACAAGAGGAAGGATTATCCAACCCCAAAATGAAGATCCTTGTCTGGAGGGAAAGCACTGGGAATGAAGGAAGGAAAGGAGTGGGATGCAGAAGACACTGGAATGGCTCCACAAGATATTCCAAGAGGGGTAAAAACTCTTCCCTGCAGGAACCATGAAGGGATTTAGCAAATTGATTTGACTTCTCCTGCTGGGGAGCACTAAAGCTCTTTGTGCAGCTGTGAGAGGTTTTTTCCCTGGCTTTTCCATCAGATTTTATAGGATAAATTCTCAATCCCTATCCAGGCTCCTAAGCCAGCAGCAAAAAGGTGCTGGAAAAACAGGAGCACCCGATATAAACCCAAAGCCTTGGGAGGTTAAGTCAGGAATTCAAGATCAAGGATTTCCTGTGATCTCCACATATTTTGTTTTCCTCAGCATATATGAGGCTGGAAAAGTGCAGGAATGTGGGATTGCTGTGGATATTCCCCCAAGATGCTCTGCCTTGATCCCAAAAAATCATCCCTGGCTTGCATGGATCAATATAAACATCATTCCATGAGGAACGACCAAGCCCCATCTGCAGGAGCTCTGGGAGCATCACAGAAAAGTTGTAATTCCACAAACCCTGAAGCAAGAAGGAAACTGGGCTCCAGGAAAGTAAAAAAAGACCATCTTTAAATCCAAATATAGATAAGTGAAATAAGGAGTCAAGGGAGGAGCATTCCACCTTCCACCTGCTCAAAGAATCCCAAAGCTGTTCCTGAGTTCCAACCAAAAACTAAAACCCCACAGAATGAGTTTCCAGGGATTTAAACTTGACTTGCATAAGGGGGAAAAAGAAAAAAATCCCACCAAATTCCCACAGTTAGGTTCCAAAAGGGATTTTCCTCACTTAATTCCTCTTTGCTCAAGATCTCCAGGTCACCCCTGTGAGAGGTCAGAAAAAGAGGGGCTCTTTCATCCAGGCTTTGGGGTGCACCCAAGGACACCTGGAAAAGGGAATTTGGGGGTTTAAGAAGTGGCTCTGGAGAAAATCCTACTTCTCCTTCCTGGTTTAAAGGTTTTAAAGGAAAAACGAGCACAGAACTCTTCCTTAAATTGTGTTGTTTGTACACAGGGAATGACGGATCAGAAATCCATGAAAACGAGTGAGGTGTGGCCAGCCCTGACATTTTATCACCTGTGACAAAGCAGGATTAGGGTCAGGAATTGGACTCTGTGATCCAAATGAGTCCATTCCAACCCACAGCCCATGACTTTACTGGAAAAAGGCCCTTTAGGCCCAGAAAAATTGGGGAGGTCCCTCTGCATTCCACCCTCATCGGGATGTGACAACAGCACCAAAAATCCTCATCCGGGGGCTCCACATGAGGGAAAGAAGATTCCATCAGACCTTTCCCAAAAGGGAACCAGACCAACAGCTCCCCTCTGAGGGACATCAAGGATTCTCCAACCTTATCTTTGCAGGGAACATTTGGAATGACTCAAGGGCGTTTTTCACTTCCAGACACCTCTCCCAGCTCCAGAGGGCCTATCCCAATTATGAATCCTCAGGGAATGTTTGCTCAGGGAGGACTTTGAACTTCCCACCCCCAGGAGATGAAGCCTCAGGGTGACTCCTGGGTGACAGCCACACCCTGAGAGTCATTTGTGACCTTGCTGACAAAAACAAGCATCAGGGACAAACTGAATCACCTGGAGGAAGAGGTGGAGGCCAGCAAGTCCAAAGGGTAATTCCATGACAAAGGGATTGATTTCTTCTCCTTTGTAGCTGGAAGCACCAGAGGAAAATCGAAACTGAAGGGTTTTAAGGGATCAGATGTGGGAAGGAGAAATTGGGATCCTTGGAAGTGCTGCTAAAGTTTCAAGGAAGAGAGAAATGGAGGTGCAGATTCAGGTCCTGAAGAACGGGCACAGGTCAGGAATGTGCTGGTAAAATCCAGGCATGGATCTTGCCAGAGAAATGAGGAAGGGGTTGGTAACTGGGAGTTACAGCCCCAGAAAGGAATTGCAGGAAAAGCTCCTGGAGATACTGGAAAAACCTGGCTGGATCCCAGAAGCTGCTCCAAAGCCCAACTGCCCAAGCCTGGACCAAGCTGGGCCACGTCCAAGACCAGTTTTGGCCACAAAAGAGTCACCACCAGGATTCCTCCCAATTAGGGAATGCCCAGAGAGAAACTGAGGAAGTTTAATTTGCAGGGAGACTCGAGACACCCATAATGTGGGAAGAGGAGTCATGAGCTGGTGCTGAGCTCAGCTCCACAGCCAGCCCCACCTCCAGGGAGACACCTTCCCATTCCCAAGGACGGGCAAGGAGGGAAAGAAGGACTCCAGCCAGGCTGGATCACTGCCACAGGGGTGGGCAAACACACAGAGAGACCCTCTGTGCCAGGAAAAGGGAGATTGAAGGGATGACAAGATCATGGAATGGGTTGGAAGAGACCAAAATCATGGAATTCCACCCCACTGCCATGGGCAGGGACACCTTCCACTATCCCACGTTGTTCCCAGCCCTGTCCAACCTGGCTTTGGACACTTCCAGGGATGGGGCAGCCACAGCTTCTCTGGGAATTCCAGTCCAGAGCCTCCCCACCCTCACAGGCAAGAATTCCTTCCCAATATCCCATCTAACCTTACCCTATTCTGCTTTAAAGCCATTCCCTGTGTCCTGTCCCTCCAGCCCTTGCCCCCAGTCCCTCTCCAGCTCTCCTGGAGCCCCTTCAGGCCCTGCCAGGGGCTCTGAGGTGTCCCTGGAGCCTTCCCTTCTCCAGGCTGGACATTCCCAGCTCTCCCAGCCTGGCTCCATGCCCGAGGGGTTCCAGCACTTGGAGCATCTCCAGGGCCTCCTCTGGAATTGCTCCAGCAGCTCCACACCCCCCGATGCTGGACCCCAAAGCTGGACCACGATCCCAACCCCATCCATGGGGCTCATGGTCTGTGGCTCCAACCTCAAACCCATAAATTTCTCCCACTAAACACCTACAACATCTCCCACTCCAAAAACAAACAAACAAAAAAAAAGAATAAAAAAAAAAATCAGGGATTTATTTGCATCCCCTCCCAGCAGCACCAGCATTTCCTAACACAGAATTCTGCCTGCAAACAGGAAGTTTCCAAGTGCACAGATGATCCAGCAGTTGGAAAACCTGGAATAGGATAACCCTGAGCACCTGTTTTAATTCCACAACCACACTGGTCTTTAAATCATTTTCCCAGAGCTGTCAGCTGGAATTTTTATTCCTCTTTGGAATCCACAAGTTTTTGAGTCAGGAGAAGTGGCCAAGTGACCCTGCTTTAGCCATGTTATCCCCTGGGATAGAGAGCAAAACAAAAGCCAGGGAACCACTCCACACACAAAAACAGGCTTGGAAATTCTCCTTTTTTTTTTTCCCCAGGATTATCCAGAATTTCCTTCCTTTTCCAGCCAGAAGCATTTAAGAAATTAATACGAGCTGTTCCAAGACAAGCAGGAGGTGACAAAAAGTGGACTTTGACTCCCTGAAAATCTATTTCATCAGAAATTCCCTGTCATGGAATTAATCTCGTGGAGCACCCTGGCTCTGAGCTGGGTTTCTGTGGGAGACAGGAGCAGCTAAAACCTCTAAAACCTTTTATTGAGAATATGGTTACATCACAGAGCCTTTGAACAAATGAGGGGAGGATTAAGGTTTTAAATTTCCCAAGTGGCCTCACTGGTGGCTCATGCAGTCAGCAAGAGGGAAGGAAAAATAAACCTGGGGGTGGGAATAAAAATCTGGGGGATTGGGGGTTTTAAACAGCACAAACTGTGTCTGAAAATTGAATTTTTAGGGTGAAAATGCTCTGGGGGAGGTGGGGGAGGCCCAGAGTCAGGGCAAGGTGCCAGCAGGAAGCAGGTGGATTAAATCTTCACTCCTAGGACAGAAAACTTGGCAAAAAAAAAAAAAAAAAAAAAAAAAAAAAAAAAAAAAAAAAAAAAAAACAATTTTTTAACAGCCATCA
>VYXG01007609.1:371591-451278 GCA_013397235.1 Lanius ludovicianus | reverse complement strand
CCAGGCGCCCCTCTCGTCCGGCCACATCTGGATGGCCCCCACCTCCGAACAAGTGCCCCTCACCATCCCGGCCACATCTGGATGACCTCCACCTCCGACCAGGAGTTCTCACTCCCACCCCATCACAGACACATCTGGGCAACTCATCTCCTAACCAGGTGTTCTCCCTCACCCCCCTGACCACATCTGGACGGTCCCTCCCTCATTCTGCCCCTACAATCCCTGCACCCACCTTCCCTCTCCGTTCCCCCCCCCTCTCCTCCACATCTGGGCTGCTGTGCCCTTGCCCTGTTCCAGCTGCTGGATGCTGCTCCTGTAGAAACCATAATTTAATATCAAATATAATAGAAAAATTAATAAAGAAATAAAATCGAATCCACTTTATTCCTTTTTCCAGGCAAATCCTGCCCCATATTCCTGCTCTGAACTTTTGTCACCGAGCACAAGAAGGTCCCTTAATCTTTACCAGGGTCACAGTGAAATTAATGTGTGATAAATCCCATTCCTATCAAAGGGACACAGGGAATTCCGTGCAGATCCAGCTGTTTATTGAGTGGGAAATGTTAGCTCAAGATACATTAAATATTTTATAGGGTGTGGATTTATTTTATAACTGAATTTATTAAATCATTTCCACCTCTCCCAGTCATTTTTTCTCATCAGGGCTTCAAGGATTGTGGGATACCAGGGAAGGGCTTCTCTCCCTCCTGGATTTTTCCCATCCAAAAGGAGCTGCTGTACTAGAAAAGTGGAATTAAATGTGGAATTAATCTGGAATATTGTCACTGATACATCCCCACATCGGTGCAGGGATCCCATGCCAGTCTGGTTTTCCCAAAGGATGACCCAAACCCCCTCTGTTCTCCACTTTTCCCGAGCAGAACTCTGGCTGGAGCCATCCCATTCCCCCATTGCAAAGAGCACCTGTGAAGGGAAAAATCCATAAAAATACACAAAACTCATCTTAATTTTTAAGGGATTTATCCCAGGTTGTGCTTGGGTGGGACTGAAGACCAAACTGGAGCTGCTCTAGGCTAGGACAGGTTTTTCCCAACTCACAATCCTGCAAAACCCATCTTTTCCCATCATGGACACACAAAACTTAAGAGAAACCTCCACCAAGCTGAACAAATCTTACGGAATCCAGGGAAAACGGGAGGAATTCAAACCCAGGCTGCCCTTGGAAGGAGGCGGCCAAGGGCAAACAAGCCCTGGCTTGAAGTTGTCCTTCCCTGCTCCCTTCCCCCGGGCTGGCTCCCATCCCTGGACAACTTCTACTCATCCAGCCAGAAAGGTGGCTTGGATGTATTTTCTCCTGGGATGGCGCAACTGGGATCAAAGAGGCTTTCCCAGAGCCAGCCCTTCCTCCGGGGGTTTCCGCTCCTCCAACCGGGCGGGACCTTCCCAGGGGAGCTCTGCTCGCCCTGGCTGAGGATTCCACATGGAGCAATGCCTGTTATTGCCCCAAATCCCGGTGTTTTCCTGGAATTAGGGGGTGGTTTGGGTTGGAATGGGCTTGAACTGTCATTCAATAAAGGAAGAAGGGAGACCTTCCACAAGAGGTTGATCCAGAGCCTTGGATACTTCCAGGGATGGGGCAACCATGGATTCTCTGGGATTTCTGATCCAGGGCTTTGGACACTTCCAGGGATGGGGCAACCATGGATTCTCTGGGATTTCTGATCCAGGGCCTTGGACACTTCCAGGGATGGGGCAACCATGGATTCTCTGGGATTTCTGATCCAGGGCCTTGGACACTTCCAGGGATGGGGCAACCATGGATTCTCTGGGATTTCTATTCCAGGGCCTCCCCACCCTCCCAGGGGAGAATTTCTTCCCAAAGTCCCATCTAATCTCACCCTATTCCAGTTTGAAGCCATTCCCAGTGTCCCGTCCCTCCACCCCTTATCCAAAGTCCTTCTCCAGCTCTCCTGGAGCCCCTTTAAGGCACTGGAAGGGGCTCTGAGGTCTCCTCTGAGGTCTTTTCTCTCTCAGTTTGGGAAAAGCTTTTGCCCATTGTCTCTCTTCCCCTTCCCAGGTGTGCTCCTTGCACCTGCTTTGGGGTGGATGAGGCTCAGCTGGGATGAGGCTCCTGATGGCATCAGGGGCAGGTGGAAGCAATGGGATCATCCCATGAAAAAGGCTGGAGAGGAGTGGGATGGGTCTCATGATGAGGGTTATGGGCTGTAGGATCCAGTAGGATCTGGGCTTTGCTCCCAGACTCCTCCAAATCCAGCCATGGAGCTCTGATGGATGAGAAGCAGCTGAGAAAAGATGGATTTGGGGATTCATTTAAGGATGCAATTAAAGAGGAAGCATCTCCTGCCAAGTAGGTTTATCCAAATGATTTTTAAAGCCATGGTTTTGACTCTTCTCCACCTGAGTGGTCCAAAGTCTTTCCCTGCTTCCCAGGTCTCCTTGCTGAGGAGTTGCTGTTGAGGAGCATTTCCAAAATTCAGCTTTGGGGTTAAAACTTCATTTCCCAGGATGCATCTTGGGGTGGGAGCCTCCAATTAGGCTGAGGGAGACTTTAAAGGAGTTTCCTGGGACAGGGGGGATTTCCTTTAGGGAAACAGCTGGGTGAGCAGGGAGGTCTTCTCCAGGCTGGCTGGCATTGGGAATGTTCTCCTGTGCTGACTGAAATTCATCCCAACTGCAGCTCCAAATGCTCCTGGCAGAGTAAAGCCTGGTGAAATATGGAATTTTCCTAGTGTTTTCTACTCCTAGAAAAGTTTTCAGGATGTTTCATACTGGTTTTTACTTCTCTCCTTGAGAAATCCTGTTTGGGTTTTTTTTCCCCTCAATGTGGAGGTTTTTTCATGGATAAAGACCAGGAATATATTCTGTATTTCTTGAATTTTTATGGAAAGCAGGGATTTGGGAGAGTCTGGTTGTTCCACCCATGAGAATAGGAGAGGGGAGAGAGATGGTGGTGGGGACTCAATATCTCAGTTTACCCCATTTCTCTGCTGTGCTTAATTATTGTTAATTATGGTGGTGGAAGCTGTGAATTCCTGAATAATTTTGGGGAATTTCCTCTTCTTTCCTTTTATTTTCTTTTATTTTCCCACCTCCAGCAGCAGTTCAGGGACTGAGCTCAAGGATTTTCCTTCTTCTTTTCTCAACTTGGGTCCTTATTAAAGCTGAGCTTGACCCTGTGGAATCCAAACTTTGGGATTGGGATGTTTGGGGTTCCTTGGAGAGCAAAACCAACCCTGTGTTGTTTCTGCCTCATTCCAGTGACCACCCTTGGATTCTTTGCCTTACTATTCCCAAGAAATTGTGGATGACGGAGCCATGGGGGTCTCAAAAGCCTCTGGGGTGAAGACCAGCAGCAGGTGGGTCCTGTGGAGCATGGCAGGAAATTTTGGGAGGCTCCAGCTTTATCCCATTGGTTTTCCTGGGAATTTCAGTGCTCAAGCAGAGAAATTACTCCAAAGTTCCTTTTGGGAAGCTGTCTTTGGTGCTGCTGGGTGTAAGGATTAGGAATTCTGGCATCTTGCTGTGGTTCACCCTCACCACTGAAGGGTTGGTTTCAGTGGGATCAATTTTTCCTCGTCCCAGGAAGCGAAAGAATGAGTTGGAAAAGGGGCAGGACAAGCCAAAGATGCTCCCAGTGAGGAAGAAGAAAAGGAAGGAGCTGGAATGCACAGTGAAGGTACAACCCCCCCCCCCCCTCCACGTGCATTGGGGTGACCCTTGTAATTATCCCCAAAATTTGGTGGGAATCAAACTCATGGCATGAGTTTCCTTCTCCCTTATCCTGGGGCAAAGCCTTCCGTGGTAAAAGGGAAGAAGAAACCATCAGAAGCCAAGGAAAAGCCACTGCAGGAGAACATCATCAGCAGGTAAATCCTTGGAGAGGGGGGGAGATGGGATCTGTGGGGCTGGGCTCTTCCATCTGGGTTATCCCAGAACTGCACATGGGAATGCCATGTCCAGCTCTGCTTTCCTTGTGGTGCTTTGATTATCCAAAGGAATTTTTATTAGGGAAAAATAAAGGGCGTGGAGTGATGGGAAAAGGGGGAAATCGCCTTAAGCTGAAGGGTGGAGGGTTTAAGTTGGATTTTGGGAAGGAATTCTTCCCTGGGAGGGTGGTGAGGTGCTGATAGAGGTTTTCCAGGAAAGTTGTGGCTGCCCTATCCAAGGGCAGGTTGGATGGAGCTTGGAAAATCTTGGGATGGCGGGAGGTGTCCCTGCCTGTGGAAGCAGCTTGGAACAAAATGATCCCTTCCAACCCAAACCATTCCATGATCCCAAAAAAATGTCCCTTCTCTGTCCCCTTTCTGGCCAAGAAGCTCCCTGAAGCAGGAGGCTGCAGAGGGGAAAGGCCTTGGCTCAAGTCTCTGGAATGGGATCCAAGCCGAGGAGGGAGCTGCATCAGGGTTGGTATGTGGTGACCTCTGTGCTAAAGGATTTGGGAGCATTCCCGTGGGCTGTTCCCAAGGGAGCTGGGAGGGTGAGGTCCTGGGGTTTGGTGTAAGGTCCTGAAAGGAGTTTTTGAGCATCTGTAATTAAATTAAGGAATAAATTTCCTGGGTTTGAAGCCATCACATTTTGGGGTTGGCCCAAACTGGCACCAATGGGGAGCACTGGGATATGGGGGACTGTCACTTCCTAAGCAGGAAGTTGGGATTGGGAATCCCTTCCTCAGGAATTTGGTCTTCACTCCTTTCCTTGTTCAAGCCTCATTTCCTGGAATTGTCCAAGGCCAGGTTGGATGGAGCTTGGAGCAACCTGGTCTGGTGGAAAGTGGGGTTGGAACAGATCCTTAAGGTCCTTTCCAGCCCCAAACATTCCATGATTCTTGGCTGGTGCTGGAGAGCACAAATCCCAGAAAATTCCTGCTGTATTTTGCTTTCCCCATGATAGTTTGTCCTCTTGGTGTGTAAATCCAGCAGAGACGCTTTTCCTTTTTCCATCTTTCCATCCCTCTCCCAAACAGGCTCCCAAATGTCCCCAGACTCTCCTGGATGGATCAAATTCAAGGAGCAACCTTGAAACCCCTGAGGGATGCCTGTGGTCCTGGTGTTCCCAGTATTCCCAGTACAACCATCAGGCATTTGCAGGGAATGCCTTGGGAAGGTCACGGCTCTGCCTGAATTTCCGGACGGGGTTTCTGAAGGATTGTGAATCCAAGAGCAGGCGTATTCCCAGGGAATGAAAGTTTATATGGACATAACCAGCCTGTAATTAACTCAGGGTTTTATTTTCCCCTTAACGAGTTCACCCAGCAGCTTTCAGGAAAAAATCCCTGTGTGGTTTTGGCTTCCCTTGAAAGCCTCGGGAAGAGAAACTTGGGGAAGTTGGGATTTAGAGTGAGAATCTCCCTGCTTGGCAAGCCCTGGGTGAGGCTGGGATGGATTTTGGGATGCTTTGTGTGGTCAGGAGCAGGAGAAGATGGTTCCAGCTTGGAAAACAAGTGTAAAAACAGTGGGATGGAATTTCTGGTGGCTTCCAAGGATCAGAATTTAGGGCTCTGTGTCCCCTCCGAGCTCATTTTTGTCAAGGTCCCCATTTTCCCTGCGTTTTGATTTTTTTTTTCCTTTCTCCAGGATTTCTGGTGGCCTCCACAAGTCAGATTTTAAGGCTGTGTTTGTGTCCCCTCTGAGCTCATTTTCTTCAAGGTCCCCATTTTCCCTGTGTTTTGATGTTTTTTTTTTTTTCCTTTCTCCAGGATTTCTGGTGGCCTCCACAAGTCAGATTTTAAGGCTGTGTTTGTGTCCCCTCTGAGCTCATTTTCTTCAAGGTCCCCATTTTCCCTGTGTTTTGATGTTTTTTTTTTTCCTTTCTCCAGGATTTCTGGTGGCCTCCAGAGGTCCTATTTTAGGGATCTGTTTTTGTCCCCTCTGAACTTATTTTCTCTAAAGTCCTGTCCCCATTTTCCCTATATTTTGATATTTTTTTCCTTTCTCCAGGATTTCTGGTGGCCTCCTCAAGTCAGATTTTAAGGCTGTGTTTGTGTCTCCTCTGAGCTCATTTTCTTTGAGGTTCCATCCCCACTTTCCCTATGTTTTGATTTTTCTCTTTTTATAGTTTTTCCAGGATTTCTGTTGGCCTCTGTGGATCAGAATTTAGGGCTCTGTGTCCCTTCTGAGCTCATTTTCTTCTAGGTCCCCATTTTCCCTATATTTTGATATTTTTTTCCTTTCTCCAGGATTTCTGGTGGCCTCCACAGGTCACCATTTTAAAGTTGTGTTTGTGTCCCCTCTAAGCTCATTTTCTTCTATGTCCTGTCCCCATTTTCCCTATATTTTTATTTTCTTTGTCTTTCTCCAGGATTTTTAGTGACTTCCATGGGTCAGATTTTGGGGCTCTGCATCCCCCTCTGAGCTCATTTTCTTCTAGATCCCCATTTTCCCTATATTTTGATTTTTTTTCTATTTCTTCAGGATTTCTGGTGGCTTCCAAAAGTCAGATTTCAGGGCTCTGTTTGTGTCCTCTCTGAACTCAATTTCTTTTATCTCCTCTCCCTGATTTCCATCTTTTTTTTCCTTTTCCTTGCTTTCTGCTCACCCCTGTTGTATTTCCCACCCCGTGGCTTTGCCCCCCACCTCTCTCTCCGTCTTGCCATCTGCTGCAAGGGTGATTTCATCTTCCAAGCACCTGGAATTTGATCCATCTTTGTTTTGGAGCCCTCCCATCCCTTCTGTTCCCTGGATTACTCTCCCAGCAGTGCTTCCAATGAGCAGGTGGTTGATGAGGGCTGGGAGTTTTCCTGTATTTGTCCATGAAATTCCTTTATTGTGCTGTTGGGAGGAAAATTGGCATTTTCAAACCCCAGAAAACCTGGAAAAAAAATGGGATTTTGGGCTCCTGGGTTCTAGCCAAGGTGGTTTGGGGTACATCTGCCAGGGAACTTTCCCAAATCCTTGATATTTTCCAGGAGGAGACCAAAGCAAACCTCCCCCAAGGGCCACCAGTGGGGCTAGAAGACTCTTCCAGGTGAGTTGGATTTTTTTGATAAATAATAATTTTTTTGGATATTTTTTTCTCCAATGGAACTGGAATTTTGTCTTTTTTCTTCTCCCTGTGGAGCTGCACAATCCTGGTTTTCCCTCCTGGGGATCATTGGTGCCTTCACGGAGCAGCTTCTCCACATCCTGGTGTTTTCCATGATTTTAAACCTTCCCAAAAATCATCCCAAGTGGAATTTGAGGGTGGAGAGGGAAGTTCCAGCCCCATCCACCCTCCCCAGCCAGCAGGGTGTGATCATTCAGGTGCACATTCCTACATAAATTTGGGGAAGTCCTGGTGGGAACAACCACCCTCCCAAATCCTGGGAAAAGGCCGTTCTTTCCCTTTAGATCCTGGCAGAGATAGGAAGCAGAATTCCTAAAGCTGGTTAAATTCTCTCTGCCTCTTAAAAAGTCCAATAAAACCTTTGGAGGAAGGAGCTGATCCCAAAAGGTGCTGGGATTTTGATTTCTGAGTCTTGGATCTGCTCCCTGCCATTGGGATTGGAGGGGTTGAGGTGTTTTGCCGGATGATTTTCCCTAAGGAGTTTTGTGGGAATTGTGTAACCTGTGTTCCAGTGTGGAAAAAGCATCTGGCTCCTGGTTGGGGGTTTTTTTGGGAGCTTGTTTCCATCCCAAGCCATCTCAAAGACTTTCCTCAGTTACTTTGATGTCCCACAGCTGGATAATTAATTATCAGCCTAAATTAATTTATAGGAAGGGGCCAAAATTCCTACTTTCTGTTGCAGAAATTTTGGGATGTTTTGGCTAAAACCTGGAATTGTGGCTCTTCTCTCTTTGGTAGTCCAGGAAGAGCCATCATTATCCTGCTTGGGAGGAGGAAACTGGATTTCCAACTCTTTTTTTGGAGTGGATCAGGACAGCTGGCTGTGCTTCCAAAGAGTTCCTGCTGGGAGGATCCAGGAGTTGGGAAAAGCAGGGAAGGGATCTCTGATCCCTGGCTTGAGCTCAGCTCCAGGCTTACCTAGGATGAACCAGAGGATTTGGCTGGGAGGTGACAATGAGCAGAGAAGGAAAAGCCCCAGGTTTCCCTGTGGGAAAAGAGCATCACCTCAAGGTTAAACTCACGGAATCCTTAAGGTTGGGAAAAACCATCCAAGGTCACCACTAAACCATGTCCCAAAGCATCACAGCTCCAAGGTTTTGGAACACTTCCAGGGATGGTGATTCCAGCCTTTTCTGGTGCTTCACCACCCTTTCAGTGGTGATTTTTTTTTGAATATTCCACCTAAATCTGCCCTATGGAGCTGTAGGCTCAGTCTAAGAGGTATAAGCTTGGTTTAGGCTGTGTTGCTGTTCCCTCATTCTTGTTTTCCTTGATTTTTCCGGAATATGAACAACTTAAAGACTCCCAACTCCCTGCCTGGATTGGAAAAGCCTTGGGAGAAATTAAAGGGGCAGGCTGGTGCTTTGTAATGGTTGCAAATCCCATAGAATTCCCAAAAATCCACCTGAGCTCTCCGCTGAGCAGGGAAACATTCCTGGATTCCTCACCCATATGGATGGTGGAGATCACAGATCTGGACACTCCTTGTCCTGCTGTATTGATGAGGCTGCTTCCCTGTCCTTCTCTCCCCATTCCCTGTTGGAATCATCCCCACAGTCCCAGGAGTTGTGTCCCATCTGTCTCCTTTTCCCACATGTCCATGATCACCCCGATCCTGCCCTTTGTGCTGCCAAACTTTCCAAGCTTTTCCCATGAGGTTTTTCTGGGAATATTTCCTTGGGACCTCCCCCACTGGGTCTGGAGACCTCGTGGTTCTGCTCCTTTGAGCTTCTTCATCCCATAAAATCCAGCTTGGGGGCCATTCCCTGCTGCCTTGGGATAGCTCCATCTGTGGTGTTGCCACACTTGGAGGGAAATGAGGGCTCGTTTGGGAGCAATTCCCTAATTTGGGATGTAAGAAGGGAATGCTGGTGGTGAGAATTGGCTGTGATGTCGTTGTAGATCCCAGGATGAATCCCAGAGAACAGGACCTGCCATGGGAGAGCAGCCCTTGGACACCCAGAATGGAATTGGGGTAGGAAAACCAGGAGGGTTTCACCCCCTGGACCTAATCCTGCATCTCCCCCATTAATTTGGGATTTGGGATAACCTTACTCCTTTCCCAACGTCTCTTCCCTTATTCCTGCTTCCCACAGGTTCCCAGTGAAGGTGTTGATAGTGGGGTTGGGTTTGCAGCCCCCTCTGGAGATCTTTTGGAGATGGATTTGGGGCTCACAGCCGTGAGGGAGAGTGAGGAGAAGGAGCTGGATCCCCCTATCCCACAGCAAGAAGAGGATTCCCAAGCCCCAAAAAGAAAAAGGGGGAAGAAACAGGAGGAAAATAAGGAGGGGAAGGGATTGAAGGGAAAAAGGGGGAAGAAACAGGAGGAAAATAAGGAGGGAAAGGGATTGAAGGGAAAAAGAGGGAAGAAACAGGAGCAAAATAAGGAGGGGAAGGGATTGAAGGGAAAAAGGGGGAAGAAACAGGAGGAAAATAAGGAGGGAAAGGGATTGAAGGGAAAAAGGGGGAAGGAAAAAGAGGAAAATAAGGAGGGAAAGGGATTGAAGAGAAAAAGAGGGAGGAAACGGGAGGAAAATAAGGAGGGAAAGGGATTGAAGAGAAAAAGAGGGAAGAAGGAGCAATTTGAGGATTTGATGGATGGCATTGAGGAGGAGGAGGGCAGGAATTCAGAAGGGGGGCAGGGAAGAGCCAAAAGATGGAGGAGCAACAGCAGCCAGGGATGGGATGATGGGAATAAAAAACAGGAGAAGGGGAAAGCAAGGAAGCACAAGAAGAGGAAAGTGAAGGGGGTGGAAAAGGTGGGGAAGAGGAAAACAAAGAAGGGAAAATTGCTGGAAGAGGAGGAAGAGATGGAGAAGGATGAGGAGGGAGAGGAAGGAGCGGGAGGTGAACTGGAGGAGAGGGTGGGAAAGGGAAGTGGAGATGGAAAAGGAATAAAGGAGGAAAAAGAGGTGGATGAGAAAGGGGAGGAAGGTTTGGGAGAGATTCTGAGTGCAGGGATAGGGCAGGAGGTGAAGGAGGAGGATGAAGGGGAGGGAGATGTTCCAGGGAAAAAGAGGAAAAACAAGAAGAAAAAGCCGGAGGGGGAAACAGATGAGAAGGAAAAGAAGAGTGCAGAGGAGGAAACCCCAGGGAAAACTGGGAAAAGGAAATCTAAGGAAGGAGGAGAAGAGAAGAAAGGGGAAGAAAAGAACAATAAAAACACCAAAAAACAGAAGGAGGAAGAAAAAGAGGCAGAAAACAAATGGAAATGGTAAATTCCAGCGTGCCTTTGGCAGCTCTAACCCTGGGATTGGGATTTAAATTTTATGTTGTGGGACAAAATGGTGGAAATTCCTTTCTCTTTTTGTTTTTTTTTTTTGCTCTTTTCCTGTATTCCCTTGAGCCTTGAACTTTCCACTCTTGGAAATGGGTGAGGGATGAGGGAAGGTCCTGAATGCACAGCAGGATTTGTATCATAATTATTTTAACTTTTATTTTTATAACCATTTATAATATTTCTTTCTCCTCTGGTGATTTTCCTGGTGCCCATCCTGGGAAGGAAGAAGCTCATAATTATTGGAGGGACATGATAATAGCAATAATAATAATAATAAAACATCCAAGACAGCAGCACCTCCATCGAGGGGCTGAATTCCTTCCCCACTTCCTTCTCCAGCAGTTTTGGGATGACCCAGACAGGTATTTTAGAGGAAAGGATGTGGAATGTGGCTGCTGGAGGCTGGATAATTTTTGGAAGTGCGGCTTTAACCACTTGGTGTCACTCTCTCCCAGCGCTCCCCAAGATCTGGGCTAGAACAGGAGGAATTTTGGGATGCTTTTTTGGGAGCCTGTGGCGAGCCCTGATCTGGGAGGAGATGTTACCCCAGACAGGGATGTCCATGGGCACCTGGAACTTTGAAGCGGCTCTTGGAGGATCCAGGCTGACCTGAAATGTGGGATTTTATATTTTTTTTTCCTAATTAATGCTTTGTTTGGAATGGCTGGATCCCAGCACAGAGGAGAGAGGCCGGTACGTAGGAATTTCATCCCAACCCCCCCATCCAGGACTGCATTTCCCATGAGGAAATTCCCATGGGTCACCCCCCTTGTCCTCTGGATGGGCTCGGTGGGCTGTGGAAGGTGAGTGTGGGGGATGCTCTGCCTGAAATTGGGATCCCAAAATTTTGCAAAGAGAGATGATCACAAAATGATCCTGACGCTGCCTTTCTGATGCTTTCAGCCCAAATTCCTGGAGCTCGTTGATTTTCCTTAAATATTTCCTCTGTTTTTATGGCAAAACGCACCTTTGGATGCCATGGGTTTATTCCACTCCACTTCCCATAGGGAGGGGAAAAAAAAAGTCCCACACAACTTCCGGGGCACTGCCAAGCAAGAAACGGGAATTTTGCTGTGTTTTCCCAGAAATCCTTGGCTTTTTTTTTTTTTTTTTNNTTTTGCTTTTTTTTCCCAAAAATCCTTGGTTTTTTTTTTTTTTTTTTTTTTCTTTCCCTGGCAGTGCCGAGTTTAAGAGTTTCTGTGGTTTTTTTTTCCCCCCCCCTTTTGAAGTTCTGCTCTTGATTTTTCCGGCTGGATCTTTCCACAATTTTATTTGGTTTAGTTTTTAGATTTAATTTTATTGGAATTTTTGTCGCTGCTTCTTAAATCTTCACAGCTAAAACCTGCAGTGACTTTAAAATCCCATTTGCTCTGGCAGGAGGGAGACGCCTTAAGATCTTATTTGCATTAAAACCAAGTTATGAATATTCATGAGGCACAGATTTCCCAGAGAGTCGTGGCTGCCCCATCCCTGGAAATATTCCTTGGATTGGACGGGCTTTGGAGCAGCCTGGATTCGTGGAAGGTGGCCCTGCCTGTGGAAAGGGGTTGAAATGAGGTGGCTTTTAGGTTCTCTTCACTCTCCCCCTGAATCCTTCCATGTCACCACACCGAACATTCCCTTCCTCAATTCCCTGCATTGCATTCCAGTTTTCCTCATTTCAAAGAACAGGGAAACTGAGGCAGCAGCAGAGAAAATGGGATTTCACCTGGAGTTTGTGCCAGCTGTCCCTGCTCCGAGCATTTTCCCGGTGTGACCTTGGGAGGAGGAGCCAGACCCCAGATTTGGGATATTCTCATGGATTCCTGTGTGTCTGTTCCAGGTGGGAAGAGGAGAAGAAGGAAGATGGAGTCAAATGGATGCAGCTGGAGCACCGAGGGCCCTACTTTGTGCCCCCCTATGAGCCCTTGCCCGAGGATGTGCAGTTTTATTACGATGGTACATCCATGGTTTGGGGCTTGGGGTGGTGCCCTCTCCTTAGGGAAGGGGAATGTCCCATTGGAAAAGCCATGGGTTAGAGTTGGAGGATCTTCCACATGGGTGGAGATGTGGGTTTTTTGGCTAATGGCTGTTTTTTTCTCATTAAGCTGCATTTTTGGGTTTGAGCTTTGTCAGCTCCTCTGTGTTTTCCCACGAGCTGGAAAAATGGGATTTGACTGACCCATGGCCTCAGTGACTGACACATCCAAGGGTTTGGCTGCTCCAAGCCCCTGATGTCCCCAGGCTCACCTTGCATCACCTCAGAGCAGCTCATGGTGTCCCTGGCAGGACAGATCCAGGCCTTTGGTGCCTCCTTGTTTTCCTGCCATTCCCACTGGATTTCTTCCCCTTCCCTGCCCTCAGTTCATCCCTGAACTCATTTCTGATAGATCAAGGGGAGGGGGCACTAAGGACATTGGGGGTTTGCCAAGGGGTGCTGGGGATGGAAGGGGGTCACATTCCTGTGGGATCTTGGTGATCCTCAGTCCTTGGGGCTTCCTGTGGTTTTGGGGTTTTTTTTTGCAGTAGGAAAAAGCCCATTTTGGGAAAAGGAGGTGCCTGGCAGCACCAGAGGGCATTGCTGGGATATCTATGGGGCTGTCAGGTGTTTTGGCTCCATGAGGAGGAGCCTTGGCAGGGGTTGGACTTTTCCTGTGACCTCTGGGTGTTGTGTGGATCTGGGCTGGTGGCTTTGGACTTTGAGATCTTTGATGTTGATTTTTTTCCCTAAAAAAATCACCATTCCTGGATGGAAAAGTGTTTGTGGACAGGCAACAACCCCAAGTAGAAGGGCCCATGGATGAGCTGGTGTGTGGGGGTTGTCGTGGGGCTGCCCAGGGCTCCATTCCCTGCTGTCCAGGAATCCCAAAAACCAGTGGTTCAAGTAGGATTCCACCATTCCCTGGATCTTTGTAGGGCACTTTTTCCTTAAAAAAAAAAAAGCTATTTCCAAGTAATTCCTAGGACGACCCAAAATATTCCTTGGTTTTATTGTGTTTCTCCAGCCAAAGAGTTCAGGAGGGGTTGGTGGCTTTGCCACCTCCAAGAAATGATCCAAGATCCTTAGAAAAATCTAAGAAATTATCCAAGAGTCCACCCAGAGAAGCTGTGGCTGCCCCATCCCTGGAAGTGTTCCAGGTTGGACAGGGCTTGGAGTAACCTGGGATAGTGGAAGGTGTCCCTGCCTCTCTTTTCCCAGGAAAACCCTTGAAGCTGAGCCTGGCCACGGAGGAAATTGCCACCTTCTATGCCAAAATGTTGGATCATGAGTACACAACCAAGGAGATCTTCCAGAACAACTTCTTCCATGACTGGAGGAAGGTACCTTCCCTGGGATTGCTCCTTGATATCCATGAAATCCATCATCCTCAGGCTGTGGTGTGGGATGGAGGGAATGGGAGCGGGACTTGATCCTTATTTATAATTAAGGGTCTAAATCCTGATTTATTTCCATGGGTTTTTTGGGGTTTTTTCATGGATTTGGGCTGGGATTTGCTCTCCGTGCTCTCTCTGAGTTTTAATGATGGAAGCAGGTGGTGGAGGGTCTTGGAAACAGCTCCAAAACCAGTTTGGGGACACCAAAGGAATGAAGGGATGACCTCTGATCCCAAAGAAATGCAAAACTAGGGAATGTTTGCACCTCCCAAATACTTTGGTGCTGTCCCTGCAGTTGTGTTTGGGGTTTTTTTTCCATGTGAGGTTCTTCCACCCCAGAACTGTCTGGGATTTTTCCAAAGAATTGGGATGTGGGTGAGGTTCTTCCACCCCAGAACTGTCTGGGATTTTTCCAAAGAATTGGGATGTGGGTCTCTGTTCCCTTTTCTGGGAAGGAAAAGCCCAAGCAGAAGCTCTGTGTGGGATTAGTTTTGCCTCCTGGCTTTTCCCAGCCCTTCTCATTTCTTTCCCAGGAAATGACCTCAGAAGAGCAGGAGTTAATCAAGGATCTGGACAAGTGTGACTTCAGGGAGATCCACAAATATTTTGTGGAAAAAAATGAGGCCCGGAAGGCGCTTCCCAAGGAGGAAAAGCAGGTGAGGACTGGTCCCTATGACATGTTTTGGGTCCAGTTTGGGGAATTTTGTCTCTTCCTTGTTGTCTTTCCTGATGTTGTGCCTTAAGCTTGGACATCTTCAATCCAGCTCTGTCTCCATGGCCATCCCCCTCTCTTCCTGAATTTTATCAGCAGATCCTGCACATTCCATGGCTTTACAGGTTGCCAGTTATCCTTGGATGATGTTTTGGAGGCCTTCCCTGTCCAGAGGATTGTGGACCTGGCTAAGGGAATGATGGCACTTGGACTTGTTGGTTGGAATGTTAAAGATCCCTTCCAATCCAGTCCGAACCACCCTGATTTTTTTTGTGGTGTCCTGGTTTCAGAAGCTGAAGGAGGAGGCAGATAAGATCCAGGAGGAGTATGGATACTGCATCCTGGATGGACACCGGGAGAAGATTGGCAACTTCAAAACTGAACCTCCAGGGCTCTTCCGTGGCCGTGGGGAGCACCCCAAAATGGGGATGCTGAAGAAGAGGATCATGCCAGAAGATGTGGTCATCAACTGCAGCAGGTGGGGTGTCCTTGGAAGTGCTCAGCTCCTGGGGCTTCCTTTGGGACTGGGGGGAACTGGGCACTTCCTCTGCCTAGAGCTGGGGTTTTTCCATCATCTACAATTCCTGTTTTCCATACCCTGAGAGTGTTTTTCCCTCTGAGTTATGTGAGCTGGACTGGTCTTAAGCCACCCACTTGAAGACCTTGATTTAAAAACTTTCTCCACCAGTCTAGAAAGTTTTCCTGTGGTTCCCAGCATCCAGATGATAAACATCTGGTTGTGGGAAGGGTCTGGAGCACCAGGAGCAGCTGAGGGAACTGGAGGGGCTCAGCCTGGAGAAAAAGAGGCCCAGGGGGGACCTTATTGCTCTCCACAACAGGAGGGTAGATCCAGATGGGACCTGGTCTCTTCTCCTGGATAATAAATGATAGGAAAAGAGGAAATGCCCTCAAGTTGTGCCAGAAGAGTTTTAGGTTGGATAACTGGGAAAACTCCACAGAAAGGGTTGTCAAGCACTGGAAGAGGCTGCCAGGGCAGTGGTGGAGTCACCAGCCCTGCAAGGATGTGAAAGCTGTGTAGATGTGGCACTTGGGGACATGGTTTGGTGGCCCTGGCAGAGCTGGTTCATGGCTGGACATGATCTTGGAGGACTCTTCCGACTTTAACTGTTCCATGTTGTGGAGCAATTTTGGGTTCCATGTTTTCTCAGTGGTGGGGACCCTCCTTGGCTCACTGAAAACCTCTTTCTTCAAGGTCTGAGAGCTCTAATTCTGCTCCTCCCACAGGGATTCCAAGATTCCGGAGCCTCCAGAAGGTCACAAGTGGAAGGAAGTGCGCTTTGACAACACGGTCACTTGGCTGGCCTCGTGGACAGAGAACATCCAGAACACCTTGAAGTACATCATGCTGAATCCCAGCTCCAAGCTGAAGGTTGGAATGGTGCCTTTGGTCAGGTGAAAAAAATCTGGAAAAGCTGGGATGTGGAATATCAACAAAAATCTCCCCTTTTTTTGGCCCTTCACTAAAAAGGAGATTAGCAAAATCAAGTGGTGAGAGGGAAAGGACAGATGATTGTGAAGCATCAAACTTATTCCAAGGAATGAGTTGCTCCTGGCAGAGTCATCCTGGTGCCACATTCCTCATGTGTGTCCAGGGAAGGCTGCTGGAAGCCAGGAAGGGGCTGAGAAGATCCATGGGCTAGAGTTGGGTTGAGTTCATTTATACCAGGAAGTGGAGGATAGGAAGAGGTGGAATTGAACTCTGTGGGAAGAGAAAGGGGATTTAAGGCTATTTCCAGGAAAGTGGGAATGCTGCCCAGGTGTGGACACAACTGAGCAAGTCCTGTGTTAGTCCACATTGGTGTTCGGGGAGCCACCTTTGGCCAGGATTTGCCCACTTGGTCCTTGCTGTGCTCTGGCTGGTGGAGAACACCCTGGCTTGGCCAAGATCCAGATCCAGCATGGCCAGCAGAGGGCACAGAAACCTTGGATGAGCTGTTTCTTCTCCAGTTTATTCCCTTCGTGGATTTTTCCCAAGAAAACCATGGGGTTTGAGCAGGATTTGGATGCTGGAGGTGTTTCTAGAGCGGGACTTGACTGGTTGGGGTGGAACACGGATGGGGCAGGGAATGGAAAATATCCTGGTTTCCCATTCCAGGGGGAGAAGGACTGGCAGAAATACGAGGTAGCTCGGCGCCTAAAGGATGTTGTCCACAAAATCCGGGCTCAGTACAAAAAAGACTGGAAATCCAAGGAGATAAGGAAGCGGCAACGAGCGGTGGCCCTGTACTTCATTGATAAGGTATCCACAACCTCACCCCGGGTCCCCCATCCATGTGGACGTTGGGAATTCGCTTCCCTGACCCACCCCACTGCGTAGTTTGTGGTGTTTGTTGGTTCTACCACCCAGGGTGGCTCTACATGAGGAATCTGGGGATGATTGTGGAATCCTGGAAAGGTTTGGTTGGATCAGACCTTCAAGATCATCTCATTCCAACCCCCTGCCATAGGCAGGGACACCTTCCACTAGGCTGGGTGGCTCCAAGACCCATCCAACATGGATTTGAATATTTCCAGAGGTGTGCAAGATGAGAATTGTCCCTAGTGGAAGGTGTCCCTGCCTATGGCAGGGGGTTGGAACCAAGTGATCCTGAAGGTCCCTTCCAAATCATTCCATGAATCTATGGATGGAGATGATCCGATCTCCTCTAGTCCCGATCCACTTTAACAGCCTGGGAAAGGGGAATTGAGGTGGGATGGGATGGATGACTCCCAGTTTCCTTCCAGCTGGCCCTGCGAGCTGGGAATGAGAAGGAGGAAGGGGAGACGGCGGACACGGTCGGCTGCTGCTCCCTGCGTGTGGAGCACATCCAGCTGCATCCCCGGCTGGATGGGCAGGAGCACGTGGTGGAGTTTGACTTCCTTGGGAAAGACTCCATCCGTTACTACAACAAAGTGTCCGTGGAAAAGCTGGTGAGTGGGGAACGAATAGAGCAAGTGCTTGGTTATCTGGATTCCCTTATCAGTCCCAAAATTCCATCCAAAACCTGTTACCAAGATGCTTCCTGTGCTTCAGCCCTGGAGAATGGGAGAAATTCTGGGATAGAACTTCCAAGGTGGTTCTACCCCAGGAATCGTGAGGGAGAAGTCTTTTCTAATGCTGGAGCACCCTCAGTTGGCTTGTGGGCATCAGGACTTGAAATATCTCCGTTTATATTTAATTATTTTCCTTTGCCCATGGGAAAGAAGATTTTAATGATGTTTGTGGGAAAGCTGGAATGTTGGAGATGGGGGGGAGACACCCACTGGCACCTTGAAGCTGAGAAGGTCTGTGAGATGTGCCAACACGAGGGTGAATCAGAGTCTGTCTGGCAGAGGAGGAGGCAGAGATGAGGGAGATGTCTGGGAACAATTCATTCCTTGGCCCTGACCAGGGCTGTCCTTTCCCCCTCTTCAGGTGTTCAAGAACCTGCAAGAGTTCATGAAGAACAAGGACCCCACCGATGACCTCTTTGACCATCTCACCGTGAGTCCTCACCTCAAAGCTTTTCAAACAGCACTGGTGGCCCTGAGGGAGGAGAAGCCAAACCATGACACCCTTGGCCACCTTGGTCATCCCTTTGCCTGGTTTTAACTCTGCTCTCCAGGGACACCACTGTCACTGTTTAAACATCCTAAGATGTTTTCCGGCCTCTTTCTGCACTGGAGCATCTCTGCTTCACTGTGTCCCTGCTGAGGAGCTGAATTCCTGCTCCTTCCCTCCTCCAGCTCATCCACTTGGGCTTTTTTTTAGCCTGGGAAAGGCTGCCCACGTTTGGGAAATTCCTGGAGGTACCAGACCTCAGCTTTTTGATGCTTTTGCACCTCACAGAGGCCCCACAAAAGTGGGAGAGGTTGCTGGAGGGGGATGCGCTGCCTTCCCTTCTGGAAAAACCTTCTCCTTTGTCTTCCTCAGGATGGGATGTGTGACCCATGAGCAGCCCCACGTGCTCTGTAGAACAGAGATGTGATATTGGATGTGAGATCAGGAATTGTTAAGGCCACAAAAGACCTCTCAGATCCTCAAATCCAAGCATTAACCCAGCACTGCCAGGTCCACCACTAAACCATGTCCCCAAGTGCCAATGTGTGTCCCCTTGGACACAGATGCACAGAAATTGTTGACTTCCAGAAAGTTTTTTGTGTTTTTTTTTTTTGTGTGGATTTAGGTGGAATTTATGTGACTTTTGGGTAGATGATGACCTGACCCCACAAGTAGCTCTACAAGCTACAGAATTTAATGTTTTTTTAATGCCTAATTTTGGTTGCTTAGGCAGAAGATGGTCTGGAAAACAAGACTTGTCCCAGTTTATGCTTATTCTATTCCTGCTCTTTCATGGAATGGTTTGAGTAGGAAGGGACCCTAAAGACTGTAAAGTTCCAACCCCCTGCCATGGGCAGGGACACCTTCCACTATCCCAGGCTTCTCCAAGCTCCATCCAACCCGGCCTTGAACAATTCCAGGGATGGGGCAGCCACAGCTTCTCTGGGAATTCCATTCCAGAGCCTCCTCACCCTCCCAGAGGAGAATTCCTTCCCAATATCCCATCAAACCCTTTGCCAGTTTGAAGCTGTTCCTCCTTGTCCTACCACTAGAATTCCTGATGTTTCCCTACACTTTTTTCCCTGTTTTCCCTCCTCCAGACAAACTTCCTGAACAGACACCTCCAGCACCTCATGGATGGTTTGACAGCCAAAGTCTTCAGGACCTACAACGCCTCCATCACCCTGCAGGAGCAGCTCAAGGCCCTCACCAACCGTGAGTTCCAGTGGTTGTGGTGTCCCCTGTGGCATCACCAGCTGAACCCGGGGTTCAAAGGGCTCTGGAATGTCCATCCATTGCCTCAGGATCCCTAAAAGTGCCCATGTCCCACCTGGGCAGGTGATGCTCCGCAAAGCAGGGTGGGAGTAACTTATGGGGAAGAGCAGCAGGTTGGGAATGTTGGCAAGTGAGAGATGGTGAACTTTGGAGATACTCTGACTAACTGCTTACCAAAGTGGGAATATTTTTCCCTCTTTTTCCTCGTGCTGCTGGTTGGTTGCACTATTTTTGCCTCTTTGTGTGCATGAGTGATGAGTCACAGCATCAGATGATGGTGCTCAATTCCCCTTCCCCAATTTCTACAACCATAATTTCTCTCCCTGGAGAGAAAATGCGACAGCAACTTGTTTACTTTTCCTTCTGCTGTATTCCCTGCTTTTCCCAACTCCTGGGATGGAGACAGAGCTATGCTTTCATTTCTTTCCAGCTGAAGACAACGTTGCAGGAAAGCTCCTGTCCTACAACCGAGCCAACCGAGCCGTGGCCATCCTGTGCAACCATCAGCGGTCAATACCAAAAACCTTTGCCAAGTCCATGCAAGTCCTCCAGGAAAAGGTGAGACAGACCCAGCCTGAGAGATCCCAGACCTCATCTGGCCTCTCGATTTTATCTTTGGGCTGGGGTGATGTCTGAAGGAATTACCTCCGTCAAGAACATCAGGGAGTGTCCTGGGAATAGTGGATTGGAACCCAGGGGTGGAGAGGGGTGTGGTGACCTCAATTCTGGAGGGAAGCGCGCTTGGCATGGAATTTGGGTGATTTTTTATGAGTTTGGGGCCTTTTTCGTCACTCTCTGTGTTCAAACCAAGCTTGGGGGCCTTTTGTGATGGCAGCTCTGGCCCAGTTGGATCAAGATCAGAGAAATTGGTTTTCCTGTCTTTTTGCAGAAAGAGCAGCTTGAAAATACCTCATATTATCCCTTTTAATTGTCCTTGGCTTTTTCTCACACCCCCTTGAGGGACTGGGACTTTTCTGAGGTCTCTGGTGCTGTCACAAGTCCGTCAGTCTCAGGCAGGTGCAGAAGATGAACAGATTTAGGAGCTCCAAGTGTTTGTGGCATCTGGGCTGTGATGATATTTTAGAAAATGCTAAAAAATGCTTGAGCCCAGAAAATGCTGCAGGGACAAGTTGGGAAGTAGGGCTGGAAGGAGCTGAGGAATGGTGTGGGAAGGAAAAGAGGGAGGAGGTTGAAACCTTCAGGGAGTTTGGAAGTGTTGTCTGACTTTATTTTCACCTTCACAGATTGACGCCAAGAAGAAACAAGTGGAGGAAGCCCAGGAAGAAGTGAAAAAAGCTGAAGATGAGTTTGAAGACACAAAAGATGCCAAAGCAGAAGCGTGAGTGGCTCTTCCTTGGAATCCTCTCTTCCAGAAGTATCCAGGGGGCCCACGGATGGGGAAGATGTGTCCCAACACCCCATCCGAACAGAAATGCCCCTGTTTGGGATTGGGTCCTTCTTGTCCCATGAAAGATGGTTTAGCTGTTGTAGATGGTTCCCTTCTGCTATCCCAGGTTGCTCCAAACCTTATCCAATCTGGCCTTGAACCCTTCCAGGGATGGGGCAGCCACAGCTTCCCTGGGCACCCCATTCCAGGATTTTGTTTGCCCATCTTTGGTGGTGGAAATTACATTTTTTTATTGTTAATCTTTAACATTAAAAAACCATCTCACCAGATCCAAATCTTTGAGAAAGAGGTTGGTCCTGAATGGCACCTCTGACTCTGCCGTTCCAGAGAATTCCTGGCCTTTGGGACATCCCGTGGTGTTCCCTCTCTCTCCTCAGGAACGTGGAGAAGAAGAAGAAGCTGTTGAAGAGGCTGGAAGAGCAATTGGCCAAGCTGAACATCCAGGCCACGGACAAGGAGGAGAACAAGCGAATAGCTCTGGGCACATCCAAGCTGAATTACCTGGATCCCAGGATTAGCGTGGCTTGGTGAGTCTTGGGTGTGAAATCCCAGAATGGTTTGGGTTGGAAAGGACCTTAAAATTCCTGTTGTTCCATGGGCAGGGACACCTTCCACTCTCCCAGGTTGCTCGAAGCCCCATCCAACCTGGCCTTGGACACTTCCAGGGATGCAGTGGAGAGGACACTGCTGGGTAACCGGTCCCCACTGGTGTCTTGTGGTCTGCACAGGTGCAAGAAATTTGGGATTCCCATCGAGAGGATCTACAACAAGACGCAGAGGGAGAAGTTTGCCTGGGCCATCGACATGGCCAGCGAGGACTTTGAATTCTGAGCTGGTGCCTTCCGTGTTAAATCCCAAATCCTACTCATTTGGTGCTGTTGAAGCCCTTTATTTTAAATTTGCTGCTGCTGGGGGCTGAGGGTTGTCTGTATTTGGTGCCTTTTTTTTTGTATGGAAAAGCAAATACCTGGAGTTCAGGTATTGTTGTTTGGGATTTGGGACTTTGGGAATTCTTAATTCCTCTTCAGAGTTGCCAAGTACTTGGGATTTTTCTTCCTCTGGAGTCTTGGAAGGAGATTAAATAAGAGCCTTAATTGTGCTGATCAACAAAATCAGGTCTAATCCTGTCTCCTTGGGGTAGTGGAGCTGTGCTCTCCTTTCCAGACTGAATGGGATGGATGGGGAAACACAAAGTGATGGCAGCAGGAAAAGGGGGAACTCCAATATAAACTGCAGGGCTGGGTTAGGGATGCACTGTGGGGAAAGGAAAAACCTCAGGGTTTTACATTTTGGGGGACTTTGTGCCTTTTCACTTCCAGGAGAGGAAAGTTTTCAGTGGCAGGGATATTAAATGGAAAAAACATGGGAGGGAATTTGTGTCATGGTAGCAGAAGGTGAGAAGGGAAGATGTTGGATTTAAAAGCAGTTTCCCATTGCAGGGGGTTAAAATCCACCTTGGCCATGAACAAAGTTCATTTTAAGCATCCCCATGCAGTTAAATTTTTGTCTGGGAGAGGACATCTCACTTGAGGCCATGTTTATTCCCTTATTTCCTTCACTTGGCCCTCGCTCAGCTCCTGTATCCAGAGCAGAAGCTGAACTGTCCAGAAAGAGGTTTAATTTCCTAGGAAATAGGATAATGCTGGGCCAGGCTCTGTGGGATGGGTGGTGGGGAGTGGGACCAATATTCCTGGAGCTGCTCCCGTGCTGGGATGGCACCTTTGGCATCATCCTTCCCACTCCAGCTGCGAATGGAGCAGGCAGGGATGAACAGCATGAACTGATCGTGTTTGCTGCTTTACTGCCTGCTTTCCACATCCCCCAAAAAGGTCATATCAGCCCATTCCTGGCAGAATTCCCATATCCCAGTGGACACCAGGTGTGAGCAAGCTGTTGCATTGGCAGCAAAACCTTCTGGTACTTCAGGGCTGATGTCCAGGGCTCTGTCTTCCAAAGCTCCTGGCGCTTCCCATGTGTTTATTTCCACTCATTCTCGTGTTGAAATTGTTGCTGTTTTGGTTGGAAATGGAGGGCTTGGAATGCATTTAATTAAAACTGGGAATGGTTTTTTTTTTCTGACTATCCATGACTGGAGGCTTTTTGCAACTCATTCCAGGTGTGGTGGTGGATGTTCCATCCCTGGTCCAAAGCCAGGTTGGATGAGGTTTGGAGCAGCCTGGGGTAGTGGAAGGTGTCCCTGCCCATGGATGAGCTTTAAGGTTCCTTTCAATCCAAGCCATTTTAGGATTCTATAAAATAAAGGAGTAATTCCAGAAAGGCTGGGTTTTTTGCTGTCCCAAATGGTCCTGTCCATCATCATCCCATTTTTCCTGGAGTCCTCCAAGTGTTTCTGGCAATGTTCCACAGACCTTTCCCAGGAGCTTTTCCTACTGCTCAGGATCATGCTCCTATCCCAGAGAGGAGGATCCCTCTACCATCCCAATAATTTGGGGTTATTTAGTGGCTCCAAGCAACACTGGTGTGCTCAGATGACCCCTCCTCACTTTGACCCTTCCAGGCATGGGTTGAAATCTGTTTTTCCAGTGTTTTTCTGAAGTCTCCATCCCTGGCAGGGCTCAGAAAACCTCTGGAAATGGCACTTGAGGACATGGTTTAGTGGTGATGAACACGGTGGTTGGACTTGATGGTCCTAAAGGTCTTTTCCAACTTTCTGTGATGATGCAGGCAGAGGAAAACCTGTGATTATGACTTTGGGCAACCCAAAATCAAGATAATGACAACAAAGGTCAAAAAGTCAAAAGTTTAGCATTTTTTTTTCCATTGTGATGACTTCTTTTTATTTAAAAAAGGGATGTTGTGGGTTTGTGACAAAACCAGAAGTGACACCTTCCCCTGTGACTTCTTGGTTTCCTAATTTTCTTTTCATAAAAGCCTTTTGTTCACTGGAGGTGGGAGGAGACCTCACGCAGAATCTACCAGGGACAAATTTAACTGCTAAGGCTGGTACTGGATGAGCTTAGGGTTGTTCTAGATACATAATGGCACTTTAAAGAGCAAACAAAAAAAAAATCCCAAAAAACCATCTGGAGGTTGGGAGATTTGTCCCCTTCCTGCAGCCTGGGGATGTCCTACACTGCTGCCCCTGGTGATAGAGAGGGGCTGTTGGACAAGATAAATTTAGGAGGGGGTGAGAAGTTCCTCTTGTCTTGCTTTGTTATCTGCTGCCCCTGCCCAGACTCTTCCCAGAAATCCAGGGTTGGGATGGAAGGCTTGAGTTCAACCTTCTCCTCAGGGGAGGGTCAACTTTGGCTGGGTTGTTCAGGGTTTTCTCAAACTTAATTTCAGTGTTTCCACAGAGGGAGATTCCTCCCCCCTCTCTCAGGGTCACTGCTTTGGAAATGAATCACTGCCCTGGCAAAACTTTTCCTTCCTCAGATCTGGTTGGAGTTTCCCTTGATGACTCTGGAAGCAGCTGCTTGTCCTTTGTGCAGAGCCAGATTATCCTTGGACATCAGATGCATGATTGTCCCCTGTTAAAGGCAGCAACTCCATCCCCCCTCAGCCTCTCCTGTTCCATGGGGTCGTTTAGCCCCAAATCTGGGATTTTCAACTTAAATCAAAGAATCATGGAATGGTTTGGGTTGGAAGAGACCTCAGAGATCATGGAATTCCAACCCTCTGCCATGGGCAGGGACACCTTCCACTATCCCAGCTTGCTCCAAGCCCTGTCCAGCCTGGCCTTGGACACTGCCAGGGATGGGGCAGCCACAGCTTCTCTGGGAATTCTATTCCAGGGCCTCACAACCTTTACAGGTTCCCAATATCCCATCCATCCCTGCCCTCTGGCAGTGGGAAGCCATTCCCTGTGTCCTGTCCCTCCAGCCCTTGTCCCCAGTCCCTCTCCAGCTCTCCTGGAGCCCCTTCAGGCACTGGAAGGGGCTCTGAGCTCTCCCTGGAGCCTTCTCTTCTCCAGGCTGGACATTCCCAGCTCTCCCAGCCTGGCTCCAGAGCAGAGGGGCTCCAACCCTTGGAGCATCTCTGGATCTTGGAGATCCTCTGGATCTGCTCCAGCAGCTCCATATCCTTGTGCTGATGATCCCAGAGTTGGATTCAGCTCTCCAGCTCTGGTGACTCCAATCCAAGGAGGGCTGGGGACTCTACAAGCAATTCCCCCTTCCTGTGGAAGTTGTTTGAGGAGCTGGAAATTCCTGTGGGATCCATCCCTGCTTGCTGCTTCTGCATCAGCATCTTGGAGACTTGGGAATATAAATCCATTGGCCAGAGCTGTGCTCATCACATCCCAAACCTTCCCACGTTGTGCTCTCTCCTTGGGAAGAGTCAGAATCTTTCTCCATGTCCAACAGATTATTGGTCCTCGTGGATGAGCAAACCTCATCAGCCTCCTGTTTTCCAGAGCCCCATTCCATATTTTCTCATTGGCAGGGCTCCTCCCCTCCCCCTGGCCCATGAGATGATCTAAATCATGGAATCCTTTAGGTTGGAAAAGCCCTTCAAGTTCGTCAAGTGCAGCTGTTAATTGCTGTGTTCACCACACGACGATGTCCCCCCACCTTTCCACATCTTTTAAATCCCTCCTGGAATGGTGACTCAACCCCTTTGGGGAAGGGAACTCCTCAGCTCTGCTTGGCTGCTCTTTCATCTGCTTAATGATGGGGCCTTCAAACTTACAGGAGCTGGAATTTTGGCTGATTTATCTTAATTGCTGCAGAGAGGGAAGGGGAGGTGATGGGGCATTTGCTGCTCCACTGCTGCTTCTCCCTTGCATCCAATCCCTGGAGTGATGGGATGAAAGGAAAACCACCCAGCTGCAGCCTGGCAGACATGTGAAAGGTGGGAAACCCCTGTGGGGATTTGAGGAAGGAAAAGGTGAAGGGTTTCCAGAGGGTTTTTCCTCCCTGCACTTCTCCCTCTGAGGTATGATGTTGCAGAAATGAGGAAAAAGAAATGGGAAATACAGAGCAGAAAGTTTCAAGGGAATGTTTTGTCAGTTTGAGAGGGAAGGGGAAGAGCATTTGAGGCTGTGGCTGCTGTGATTTAGATGCTGTCTCTGAACTCAGGGAATGGAGACGTTTCCTTTTCCTACCTTTTTTTAGAGGGAGATAAGAGCATGGCTCTGGTTTGGCATAAATAAAACGTGCTGAAAGAGCTCCCTGGATTTCTGTCCCTTCACACTCAGCGAGGCTCAGATGGATGGAAAATCAGCCCAAGTGGCAGAGCCATTATCCCAGGCCATGTGTTTGGAAGTGCTGATGCCAAGGAAAGTGGCTGCAGGGAAAGCAACCTGGGAGAAATCGGATCCCTGGGATAAACTGAAGGACTGGCTAAAGAGGGGCAGAGGAAAGGCCTCTAAGGAAGGATGAAATTCCAGGATCTCAGGTTTGTGCCCTGGGAAGGAGAGCTGACAGTGGCTGTGGGGTGAGGATGTCTGCACATCCTGGGTCTCCCACTAAGAATGAGTGGAGAACATCCAGCTTGGCTCTTCCCATCCCTATTTTTGACCAGTGGATACCTCTGTTACTCAAAAGGAAAGAAAGAATTAGGAAAAGCTCAGCTGAGTTGTCCCAAGCTCTGAGCTTTGCTTTTCCAGACCTTAATCCTGAGCTGCTGCAAGCTGGGGCCGGAGAAATCCCAATAAATTACTTCGTTAGTATTCTTAATCCAAGTCAAGATTAAGATGCAATTATGATTTGATTGTCTGGGCTCAGGAATAAGCCTTGGGATAAAGGCTCTCCCAGCTGCATGGAGGCTCCTAAGTTCCTTCAGAGGGATCATGGAATGGTTTGTGTTGGAGAGGACCTTTAAAGATCACAGAATTCCATCCCCCTGCCGTGCTGGGCCTTGCTCCAAGCCCCATCCAAGGAGTGCCTCCAGGGCTGGGGCAGCCACAGCTTCTCTGGGAATTCTATTCCAGGGCCTCACCACCTTCATGGGGACAATTCCTTCCCAGTATCCCATCTAACCCTGCCCTGTGGCAGTGGGAAGCCATTCCCCCCTTCCAAGTGATGTGACGTCTCTCCAGACTGGAGGAGCTTCCAGAAGTTCCCTGGGAGTGCCCTGCATTGCAGTAGGCAGACAGCTGATTGCTTCCCAAAAAATGCCTTGTTTCCAGGTGTGTGGGTGGAATTCAGGCTGCCCTTCCTGAGGGCAGATGATTTTCCTGACCGGATGGGATAACAAGGAAGTCTCCAATCCTTTCCCAGGATCACCTGGAGTTGAATGAGCTCATTCCGTGAAATCCCTTCCATCCGTTTCTCAAGCTTTTGTTGGGATCTTCTACTCCTGGAGGCTGGATTTGCGCAAGTGGAGGAGAATGGGGTGGCAATTAACCCAACCAGCTTTAATTAGGGCTCCTGCTTCATTCCTGGTTGTCCCCCAAGCAGAAACTGATCCTGACTTTCCCACAGTCCATTCCTGGAGCAGGAAGCAGCACTCCAGTTGGAAGGGAACACTGGGAGGGGTTAAATCTCCACCTCCACCCCTCTCCTGTGCATCCTTGGATCCAAGAGAGGATTTCTGACCGAAACAGGCATGGAATGAACTTAAATGTCCTCAAACCCAAATGCTGCTGGGGCTGGAAGTTGAAGGTGGTGAGGGGAGATAAATTGGCCCCAGAAGGTCTGGCTGCTCTTCCAAGCCCAGGAATTTGGCACAATCCCATTTTTTTTTTTTTTTATTTGGCTTCTCTTCGTTTGCCTGCAGGACCCTCTATTGGAAGGCTACAACCATAATTTCATTCCCTTTTTTCTCTAGCCACCTGAGCAGCCTTTGGAGTGTGGCCCTTTAAGCAAAAACCTGGCTGAACTGAGGCTGCATAACCCCTGACTCCCTTTTGTGATTAAAAAAAAAAGATTTATCTATTTATTTATTTGTTAGGTTTTCCTCTCTCTTCTTACATTTGACAGAGCTCCTCCAAGGGGCTGGGCTGGGTCAACCTCACAGGGCCTTCCTGTGTGCTGGGAAACATAAAATAACACCACAAAAACAATGAAAGCAGGAGATAAAATTCCAGAAATAGAACAGAGAATTGCTCAGTCCCGGTCTTCCTCTTTGAGTCTAGGACAAGGCTGTTTGTTATCCCTTTAATTTGGTATTTTTTGTGGAGACTCCTCTGCCCTGCTTAGGTGAGACCCACCTGGAGCACCGTGTCCAGATCTGGGATCAGAAGGACCTGGAGCTGCTGGAGCAGATCCAGAGGAGACCATGGAGATGCTCCAAGGGCTGGAGCCCCTCTGCTCTGGAGCCAGGCTGGGAGAGCTGGGAATGTCCAGCCTGGAGAAGAGAAGGCTCCAGGGAGAGCTCAGAGCCCCTTCCAGTGCCTGAAGGGGCTCCAGGAGAGCTGGAGAGGGACTGGGGACAAGGGCTGGAGGGACAGGACACAGGGAATGGCTTAAAACTGGAGTACAGTAAAGTTAGATGGGATACTGGGAAGGAATTCTTCCTTGTGAGGATGGTGAGGGGCTGGACTGGAATTCCTGGAAAAGCTGTGGCTGCCCCATCCCTGGCAGTGTCCAAGGCCAGGTTGGACTGGGCTTGGAGCAAGCTGGGACGGTGGAAGGTGTCCCTGCCCACAGCAAGGGTGAAACTGGATGGTCTTCAAATCCCCTTCCAATCCAAACCATTCCATAATTTTACTTCTGGCCACGAGCTTTGAGTTTGTAAAACCTCTGGATTGAGGCTTTTTAGATTTGCTCGGACTGAGTTTGTCTTGACCAGCCTGGGGCTTTTCTTCTTCTTCTTTTTTTTTTTTTAATCTTGGCTGAGTGGCAAGAGCAATTTTCCTAATTGACCAAGTGGTTCTGGCTAATTAGCTCTGCTTTTGTTTAGCTTTGTATGGAGCAGCTGTGGATTTGTATAAATAGCAGCACCAAGGCATAATTCGGTGCAGGATGAAGGATTTGTTACTCTGATCTAAGGACACAGAATATGGAAATTCCAGCTTGGAGGTCTTGAGGAGAGGAAATGTGGGATGGGAGAGAAGGGCAGGTGTGGGATGATTGGATGGGGTTGGGCACAGGTTGCCCAGAGAAGTCATGGCTGCCCCATCCCAGGAAGTACCCAAGGCCAGGCTGGAGGAGGATCTGGCTGGGATAGTGGAAGGTGTCCTTGTCCATGGCAGGGGGTTGGTTCGAGCTGATCTTCAAAGTCCCTTCCAACCCAAAGCATTTGTCATGGAAACAGGAATTAGCATGCATGGAAAAGCCTCCATCCAGCTTTTCCCCCGGTGTTCTGCATCAGATTAGTTTTTCCTTCCCTGGAGTAGGCAGGACTTGGATGATCCTTGAGCAGCAGCTACACCTCAGGATGTTCTATGGAGTCACAGGAGAGAAATCCACATGCCCATAGCAGGAGGAAGCCTTTCCCAGGGCTCCAAGATTGACCCCAACTGGGCAATCAAAATTGGGGTCCTGGTTCTCCCAGAGTGGTTTCTCCTGGCTGGATCCAGCACATCTCCTTTTCTCTAGAGCCATGGAAATCCAGGAATCCCCATCCTGGGTTATTTAGGAAGTCAGTAGACAAGGATGTATTAAGGGCTGGCCTGGGGGTTGGTGTTCCTTCTCCTTCTTGCTGTCACAGCTCCCAAAAATCTTGAGCTGCAGCCTTGCAGTGCCCTTGGAAGCTTCTTCTGCCATCCCGGTTCCCCAGAATCATGGAATGGTTTGGGTTGGAAACGACCTTAAAGCTTATCTTGTTCCATCCTTTGTGGGTGGGGACACCTTCCACTGTCCCAGGTTGCTCCAAGCCCCGTCCAACCTGGCCTTGGACACTTCCAGGGATTCCAACTTATGTGGACAACCTGTGCCAGGGCCTCAACACTCTCACAGGGAAGAATTTTTTCCCAGTATCCTATCTAAATATTCCCTCTACATCGAGCATAAAAAAAAAAAAACCCAACCAAACAATTCCAAGATGTTTATTATTTATTATCTTTTTATGGAGAGCTGACTCATAGTGAGGCTGCTGGTTGGGAACAGGTTGTTCATGGAATTACACTGGGAATAAAACAAATGGAAGTGAGTAGGAGGAAGATCCAATCCAGATCAGCACAACTCCAGCTCTCTGTATGTCTCAGCCACATGGAAATTTCTGAAGGTTTATGGAAAAAAAAGTCTTGAAACATAATAAATTTACAACTCCAGTAGTATGGTTCCAGTGTCCTCTCTGGAGAAGGTCTGGGATTTTGGATATGGGATTTTCAGGGATGGTCATACCTGGTCAGGTCAAAGCCACACTGAGGAACACATTAACAATTAAGAAGTGTGGCCAGCTGTGGGACAGCCCTTGGAATTGTGTGGGTTTTCCATGTATTATTGGTATAGATTCCATGGCAGCTCTTCTGCAGTGATTCCAGCCCCAGGGAAGATTCAGGGGCTCCTTTGGAGCTGGACATCTCTGTTGGGTCCCCCCATTAATGTCCCCAATTCCAGGTGTAATCCTTTATGGGACTTAATCCAGATCCAGCTGGGATTTGGGCAATACAGGAGACCTGGAGACACCATAAAATCAGGTAATATCCATATCCAGGGATTTGGGATGGCCCTGGGGCACCATTTCCCTGCCCTGCTCTGAAGAGAGAAAGCCAAAGGGCAAATACTTGGGATTTCAGCACCTTGGTGTATCCCAGCCCCAGGTTGCCCACACTCGATCCTGAGTGTCTCTTCCCTGTGGGAACAGACAGGGAGAAGCATCTGGACACCTCCAGAGCACCCAGGAATGGGGAAAGTGTGGGAGATTGGCAGGAGCAGCCACAGAGACCAAGTCCTTCAGTGTTTGACACACAAAGGGTTTAAACCAGTGTGGGATCCAAGATCTTCTCAGTTTCCCTGGAATCTGAGCAGCTGGGAAGGTCTGATGTGAGGATATATCTGTGTCAGGGGGATGGTGGTGACAGCTCACCTTGGAGTCCTGATTTTGAGGAGGTCACAACCGGGAAGGATGCAAAGAATGAGCCTTGCAGGATTGGAACAGGGAAATCCCTGTGGAGAAGGAAAAAATAGGGAAGGAAAAATCATTATTCACTGTCATTGGGTCGAGGAAGGGAAGAGCTGGAGCTCCTGCTCATCCAGGAGGTGCTCAACACACCAAGTTCCTCTTCTCCCAGGGCCACGTGTCCTTCAAAGTGTCATTCCTGCCAAAAAATGGTGCCATATCTGGCCTTTCCCTCCCTCAAAACCCCACAAAAAATGAAGGATGGGGAACAAGATTCTGCAATTGCTTCACCAGGTTTTATTTAGGACTGGGATATCCCCGGTGCTGAGAGCCAATTCCATCCTGCAACCTCTGGTGTGCTAGAACGGGGTGGGGAATGGCAAAACAGAGATTGGGATAGATGGAATTGTTTGGGAATCATCTGAGATGCCACCTGAGAAGGGATGAGGCAGGTGTGTCACCCTGTGACCACAGGGAAGCTGAGTGGGTTGAAAACTTCAGGACAAATAACAGGAAAAAGTCCCGTGAGGCCCATCCGTGATATTTCTGTCCTTCATCATCACCGCTTTTCCTACTTTTCCCAAGGCTGTTTTTGAGAAGAATTCAGTGTAAGGCTCCCCCGAAAAAATGAGCAGATCCCTGTTCCTTGACTTCCAGTCTCTGTCCTACATCTAGGAAGACTCAACAGAATATTCCAGAGGTCAGGCAAACAAGGCCACATTTCCATGGCTTCAACACAGGCACGTAGTGCAGTGTTCCAGAGCCAAGAATAAATCCAGGATCAAGTTCTCATCCTGAAGGAGGTGATTCACACACCTGCAAGGGCCTGATCTCCAAGGATAAGCCTAAGCTCGGGAAATAAACAGTTGCTAGGAACATCCCTGGTCTGGAACATCATCCACGGCATTTAATTGATAGTTTTAATTGTTGGCACGTTCCCTGGTGAGATTCTAGGATGGATCAACCACCATTACTCCATGGAATATCTGGAATACAACAAAGGAGGTGGCACAAAGGAAGGATTATTCCCAAGAGACTGGTATCTGCCTCTTGGCTTCTGTGCTGGAGATGGTCCTGGAAAAGCTGAATTTTCTGCCCCAGCTGTAGCCTATGGATACTGGGACATTTTTTTTC
Organism: Lanius ludovicianus; assembly: GCA_013397235.1. Taxonomy (NCBI): domain Eukaryota; kingdom Metazoa; phylum Chordata; class Aves; order Passeriformes; family Laniidae; genus Lanius; species Lanius ludovicianus. Next base: position 419,642 of record VYXG01007609.1, on the reverse strand, counting down.
CAGATCTTTGCCCTGACCCAGCCAAACCTCCCATGCTCCAGTCATGCTGCTTCCATGTGTTGGCCATCCAGGGTGACACCACCATCCCGAGGCTCCTGAGGAAATGCCAGCAGTGCCACTCCTCACATGTGTATCACACATCCCCAAGGCCAGGATGGTAACTTCCCAAAAATCTGGCTCAGTGGGCCACTGGCAACCCCCAAAATGGGAATTGACCCATTGTGCACCTTTGTCCATCATCCTACTTGTCCATGAAGCCACTCCTCCCAGTGGAGCTGTGGTGGACCACTTCCCATGGCCTTGGAGATCCTCTTCCTGCTGTCAGTGAGGAGCAGATTTGAATCCCTGGACTTGGCTCTGTGTCAGGCAGGAGATATTTGTGTCATCAGTCCTTGGAACTGAGGGAATAAACCCTGTTAATCATGGAATGGTTTGGGTTAAGAGAGACCTCAAAGATCCTCTTGTTCCAACCATGGCCATGGGCAGGGACACCTTCCACTATCCCAGGTTGCTCCAAGCCCCATCCAACCTGGCTTTGAACACTTCTGGGGGTGGGGAGTCCACAATCCCAATCATACTGAAGAGCAACACAATTATTTTTCCCTTTTTTTCCCCTCAAAAAACCCATCAAAACCGGTGAAAACAGGAGGACAGAGCTTTTCCAGGACTCTCGCACTGCTGCAGGATGCTGAGCCTTGGCTTCCCAGGCTGATTTCCAGACTCCCCCAAAGAGTCACCCCTGATGCCAGGATGAATCACGCTGGCCAATCCTTGTTCCCTGGAACAGGTCCTGCTCTTTGGTCACTGCCTTGTGACACCTGGCAGGGCTGACACACCTCCTCCGGCACGCCCGGGGCACGCGGTCCCCAAGCCTGGCAGGGTTTCATCTCTTGGGCAAGAGATGTGGTTTATCCTCTCCACACCCAGGTGCAGATCCACGGCAGAGGAATGGCTGGTGCTCCTGGGGTTATCAGGGCTGACTTCCCCATCCTGTTGGTCCAGTTTTACGTCAGCAGAGCCGGTGGTGTCAGAAACCTCCAAAATATCTGACAATCAACCCAAAAAAGCTCTCTGCAAGAGTCCCCCCAAGTTTTGTTTCCTTGGAAAGGAAGATGTGGTGGGGTTTGGTGTCTCTTTGAACCTCCTCTGGCCGTGCCTTCGCTGTGATCAGTGATTGATCCCACTGGATGCTCTGAATGTCTTGGATGAGCATCTCCTCTGCTTCAGGGAATTTTGTTCACTTCACTTGGCTCCTGCCAAAAAAATCAAGTTGACCCCCAAACATTTTAACCCTCACCCCACCCAGTCTTTCTTCCACATGGTTTTGGAGCCTCTGCCTCTTCTTCTTCTGCTTCTCCATCTCCCAAAGCCCAGGCTGTGTGGATCTCTGCTCTCTTCCTGCAGGGTGGAGAAGGATGGGATAAGCAGACACCTGGTTGCCCAAGCGGCTTCACTCCAAGGGGCTCCTCCTGCTTCACCCTCTTTGCCCCTTGGTGGCTTGGTGATTCATGGAGATGTCTGCTGATATCCAGCACTAAATATCCTGATAACTCTTTCCTTGGAAGCACAAGTGGGACAGGCAGTCAGATGGAAGCCCCAGAAGGAATGAAATTATCAGCTCCAGCTCCACCCCTTTCACGCAGAGAAATCCTAAAGGCTGAGGACGTTTCTGTCTGACTGGCATTGAGCAGGACTTTGAATTGGATGCTCCATGGAAAAGGGGGACTAAGATATTTTTAACCCTTGCTGGAAGTGTTCAAAGCCAGGTTGGAGGGCGCTTGGAGGCACCTGGAAGTTGTCCCTGTCCATGGCAGGGGGTTGGAATGAGATAGTCTTTAAGGTCTCTTCCAACCCAAACCATTCAATGATTTTATGATTTAAGACTTTGTAAGTAACCAAGTTATGCATTTCCTGTCCCCAGGAATATCCAGCTTGGTTTACCTCGACTGCAGATGTAGGGAATTCTCCAGGCCTAACCCTGGGAATGCGCTCAGCATAATCCACCCAAACAATTCCATTGATTTATGCTACTTATTCCCATTTTCCTTTGAGAAAAGGAAACTCTTCAGCCACAGATGCAATGCTCAGAACAAAACCCCCACCCAGACATCAGCAGCACTGCTGGCCTGACCAGAGATGAGTTAAAGGATTAATCCCAATAAATGGTGTGAATTCCCAGAGTGCTTTCACTGCTCCCTGGAATCACCAGCCCAGCCTGAAGGCAATGCTGAGGTGAGAAAACAACCCACGTGCATTCCTGGCCTCTCATCTAATCCATGATCCCTGCCCACTCTTTCCAAATCGTTGGCTTCCTCATCACTCCATCCAAAGGCAGGGAAGATTTATATCCTGTCCCCAGGTGAGGGTGTTTTTCCTGGGCTGCGGAGACAACTGGGAGAAGATGAAGTTCTCCCTCCTTGCGGTGCTGGCTTTGGTCCTATTTGCAGCTCAAGGTGAGGTTTGCTCTTAGATAATGTACAGCTGAGTGTTTTAAAGGTAGGAATGCCTCATTTCCAGCGAAAGAAATCATGGAAGGGAGCTCCTCAGCTCTTGGAATGGTGCAGGTGAAGGACACGGGGCTTGTTTTGGGGTGTTTTTATCTGGAATCTCAGTCTGGGTGTGCAAAAAGATTATTTTCCAACAGGAAATTTCCCTGCCCTACTGGATTTTTATGGAAACAAGACAGAAAATAGGAGGCAGCTCCCACTGCTCTGCCTTTGAGAGACTTTCCAGGGAGTTTTCCTGTTGGGGTGGTGCAAGGCTGTGGTTATTCCTAAATTTTGATGAAGACAGCACAATGCTCTGTGTTCCTGGTCCATGAGATCAGGGCCACACCTCCAACATCTGTCCTCGTCCAGCTGTTTCTACCCCTTTCAGAGACCCCACAGCTTGCTGACTTCAGAGATTTTGGGACAAAGTCAGGGAATTAAGGAGAAGTTGGGATGTGGATGGAACGGGTTAATGGGTGTGGGTGTTTGCACAGTAATTGTGTTTTAGACGGTGCATTTTATTTCTCGGAGAGATGGTAAATTAAATCAGAGCCTTTTTAAGGAATATGATCCTATATCCTCTATAGACCAGAGAGAATAAACCTTATCCTCATTTTGGAGAGCAGAACAGGCTTTGCCAGCGCTTGGAATTGTGCCATACGTCTGGTGCAAAAAAAGAATTCCTTGGAATAGTTATTTCTGGCCCATTGTGGCCTAAGAATACCTTTCTGCTATTTAGCTTTGTTCACTCACCAGAACAGTGATCCTGACAGATTTCCAAGTGTTAACAAGGCCTGGGAGACAGGGAGGTTGTCCTCAGTGCCAAAATGAAGCCTGGCCTAATCCACGTTGGATTATCCAGGCAGTAAAAATTAAGCATTCACTGCACGTGTTTTAGGGCTGAATTCTCACAGCAAAGAGTAAAAAATCCTTCTCCTCATCTTCTTTTTCCTTTAAAGCAGGTTCTGGTTTTATTTTTGGAGGCACCCAAACACAAAGGCGTGAGAGCCTGACTTTAGGCTGTGGAGGTCCCAATTAATCCTCTTCATCTGCCAGTGCTTTCTGCCTAATTAGGCTGCAGTTTAATAGTCCTCAGCAAGTAGAAAAGGTGACCTCAGGCCTTGGGACATCCTTGGAAACTCCTCCAGGAAGCCCTGCCCTTCCCTGTTCCAAGCATCACATCAAACCTGGCACCCTTGGCCTATCAAGTTGAAGAAAGGGAAATTTAGGTCGGATATATGGAAAAAAATCTTCCCTGTGAGGGTGGTGAGGCCCTGGCACAGGGTGCCCAGAGAAGCTGTGGCTGCCCCATCCCCAGAAGTGTCCAAGGCCAGGCTGGGTATGGCACTGGAAGAGTGGATTGGGTCTTTCAGCTCCATGGTTTTTACCAGACCTGCATCTCATGTGTTTGAGACTCCATGAAAAGCAGGGGATAATTTTTGCTGCTGGCATTTCACAGAATCCCAGAATCATTTAGGCTGGAAAAGACCTCCAAGATCCTCGACTCCAATCTTTGATCACCACCAGAGCAGTGAGTGCCACGTCCAGGCATTCCTTAAACAACTCCAGGGATGAGGCCTCCACCATCTCCCTGGGCAGCCCCTTCCAATGCCTGACCACCCTTTCCATGAAGAAATTCTTCCTGATGTCCAACCTGAACCACCCCTGGTGTAGTTTGAGGGCTTCTCCTCTTGTCCTGTCCCTGTTCCCTGGGAGCAGAGCCTGACCCACCCCTGGTTGCCCCCTCCTGTCAGGGAGTTGTGCAGAGCCACAAGGTCCCCCCTGAGCCTCCTTTTCTCCAGGCTGACCCCCTTTCCCAGCTCCCTCAGCTGCTCCTGATGCTCCAGACCTTTCCCAGTTCTGCTCCCCTCCCTGGACACACTCCAGCCCCTCAATGTCTGTCTTGCCACGAGGGGACAAAACTGGACACAGGATTTGAGGTGTGGCCTCACCAGTGCCCAGCACAGAGGGACAATCCCTGTCCTGGTCCTCTTGGCCACGCTATGGCTGGCAGAAGCCAGGAGGATTCCATCTCCCTCCTCCATGTTTTGTGTCTCTTCCTGCAGCAAATGCCCTGTACTGCTACACCTGCAACTGGGAACAAAGCAACTGGAGCTGCCTGAAGGCCGAGAAGTGCTCGGACAAGGATGAGTACTGTGTCACCAACGTGGCCTCCGTAGGAATCGGTAGGTGCTGGCTCTGGATCCCCTCGTGGGGACTCAGGAGCAGGATGTGAGGTTTGGGCTGGATTTGTTAAGGGCTGAGGAGCCATTGGGAAGCACCTGTGGGAGGTGAAGTCCTTCCTAACCCAGCCTGGGAGTGCTGGAGGTTTGAAATCCTCCTCCCCATCGCACGTTGAGATTGTGCTCTTCAGCTGTTGTTTTATTGCTGCATGGAAAATCAAGGGACATTGAGAGAAGAGGAAGGATCCTTCACAGGAGGAATAAATAAATTTGAACCTTGATTCCTTGTACCCTGGGAGCAGAGCCTGACCCCAACCTGGCTGCACCCTCATGGAGTTGGAGAGAGCCAGAAGGTCCCTCCTGAGCCTCCTTTTCTCCAGGCTGAGCTCCCCTGGCTCCCTCAGCTTCTCCTGGTGCTCCAGACCCTTCCCCAACTCCATTCCCTTCCCTGCTCCATCTCTCCTCCATGTCTTTGTTGCAGTGAGGGCCCAAAAACTGATCCCAAGATTTGGGGTGTGGCCTCACTGGTGGCAAGAAAGGGGAAAAATCACTTCCCTGGTCTTGCTGGTCACACTATTTCTGATCCAAGCCAGGTATGGAGGGGAACAGAATTATTTCCCTCAAGCAGAGAAGCCTGGAAATGTGATTTAAATCCAGGAAGGAACATTGTCATTGTACACCTAAAAATGTCTTGATATGAGGATCCATGCTGGGAAGTGCTGGATGCCCAGCATGGATATGGAATTCCTTGCCTAGGAGGTCACCAACAATTCCTAGCCTGTGGTGGGGCCAGGATGGCCCCAGTGCTGATCTCTGGGGCTGCAGGGGGGGACAATGGGACTCACCAACTCAAATCCATCTGCACAAGGATCACTCCACTCTAATCCTGCTCTCTCCCTTCTCTGGGCCAGGCTTTTTGTCCTTTTGGAAGAGGATCACCAAGAAGTGCTCTGACACCTGCCCACACCACAACTTCAAACTGGGCCTGGCCACCTACACCTCCTACTGCTGCCAAAGCTTCCTGTGCAACCTGAGTGCGTGCCCAGGGCCCCGACTGGCTCGGCCATGAGGTGCCAGGGAGTCCCATTCTGTGTCCTTCTTCACCTGCTCAGTGGTGCTGGGAGAAAATGGATCCTGAAGGCCTGAAGAGCCTGGCCAGATTCCCCCAGGAAGGTGTGAACATCAAATATGAGGAACAGATAAAGTGTTGTGGTCATCATCTTGTCCTGTGGTGTCTCCCAACCTTCTTCTCATTTTCTTCTCAACCCTGAGCTCTGTGGCTCCAGTATCCCCACCAGAGCTCTGAGTGCCACATCCAGTCGTTCCTTGGACACCTCCAGGGATGGGCACTCCACCACTTCCCTGAGCAGCCCCTTCCAATGCCTGAACACCCTTTCCAGGAAGAAATTCTTCCTGATGTCCAGCCTGAACCTTCCCTGGTACAACTTGAGGCCATTTCCTCTTGTCCTGTCCTTTGTTCTCTGGGAGCAGAGCCTGACCCCCACCAGGCTGCCCCCTCCTGTCAGAGAGTTGTGCAGAGCCAGAAGGTCCCCCTGGAGCCTCCTTTGCTCCAGGCTGAGCCCCTTTCCCAGCTCCCCCAGCTGCTCCTGGGGCTCCAACCCCTTCCCCAGCTCTGTTCCCTTCTCTGGACACGCTCCAGCCCCTCAGTGTCCTTGTCCTACAGCTTTGGGAGGCAGATCCTCCTTCTGCACTTCCTGCATCTCCTGAGGGCTTTCTTCTGGAATTTTATCCTATTTTGGGTGCAGTCAGAGCCACAGAGTGTCAGGTTCTGGGAAAAAGTAACAACCCCTCTTATCTGCACATCTGTCCCCACTTCCACTTCCAGCATCCTTGGGGATCCCTTTCTTCACGTGCTTTGCCGTTGTTGGGAGGCCAGCAGCTCCCTGGATTCACAATTCCTACCACTTGGAATTGTGTCTTCCAGCAGCCCATTCATTTAGCTTTCCCTCCACCATCTCCCAGAGCACCAGCAGGGGAATCGTGGAATCGTGGAATATCCTGAGTTGGAAGGGACCCACAAGGATCATCGAAGTCCAACTCCTGGCCCTGCACAATCCCACCCTGTGCCTGAAAGCTTTTTCCAAGCACTTCTAGAACTCTGTCAGGCTTGGTGCTGTGACCACTTCCCTGAGGAGTTTCAGTGCCCAAAGACCCTCTGGATGAAGAACCTTTTCCTAAAATCCAACCTAACCTTCCCTGACACAGGGACTTGAGTTTTTCCCTCAGGTCCTGGACACCAGAGAGAAGAAATCGGTGCCTCCTTCTTCACTTCCCCTCATGACAAGCATTTGTAGCGTTTGGGTCGAGCTGCTGAGGAACCTTGGAGAGGTTTATAAGGAGAACAGAGATTCCAGAGAGGCCAGATATTTCATGGAGATGTTTCCAGAGGCTGCAGAGAAACAAGGGTGAAAAGGAGCTGGAAAAATAAATGACAAGACAACAGAGGATTTCCATTACCAGATGTGTTCTGAGTGCCTCTCCTTTCTCCTAAACAACACCTTTAGGAGGAATTTTGCTCTAGAAAAATCGTGGGAATGCTTTAACTCCAGTCAAAGCTCCCAAATCCGCAAAACATTCCTCAGCCAAAGGATGACGCTCTGTGTTGTGCTTCCAACCCGAAACTGGTAAACAATGGGGACAAAAGGGGCTTTGAGCTGTGCTGAGCGGGGCTGCCTCAGGCTGGAGCCCGGGGCTCCTCAGGATAAAAGATTTCTTCCCAGGTTCTGCAGAACAGGGAATTTTCAGGGATGTGTCTCTCTTTTATTAATCAACTTCTTTTCTTCACTCCCTCTTACCGTGTAAAGAAACCTTTTCCTCTTATTTACACCACGATCTCTTCCCAACCCTCTTCAGGAATTTTTATTTCCCACCCTGAAGCAATCCAAGCCCCCTCCCTTCCCTCATCCCTAAACTCTTAATTTACTCATCACACAATATTTCCTCATAAAAACAACAAAAACAACAACAAGGGATTTGTGTGGTTTTTCTCCTGCATGCCAGAATTTTTCTGCTCTCTGAAAGCACCAAGGAATCTCGGTTGGACAGACTCTAATAATTAATATTTCATTGGGTTGGATTTATTCTTCCTGCAGTCGTGGAGACAGAGGCTCTCCCAGCCTGCAGGAAAACACAGTTGGGAATATTTTTTTTTTTGCTGCTTTAAAGCAAAACTGGCTGCGTTTTTTTGCTTGATTTGCTGTGCCTTTGCTGCAGAAAAACTTCCTTGTATCCATGGATAATAGAAAGGAAATATAAATCATCCTGGGCATGGCTGAAGAGCAAAGGGTTATTTTTCTACAACATAAAAAAAATAAAGTAAAAGAGGAAAGGTTTGGATGGGATATTGGGAAGAAAATCTTTACTGGGAAGGGGGTGAGGCCTTGGAATGGATTTCTCAGGGAAGTTGTGGCTGCCCCATCTCTGGAAATGTTCCAGGCCAGGTTGGATGGGGCTTGGAGCAACCTGGGATAGCGGAAGGTGTTCCCATGGCAGAGGGTTGGAACTGGATGATCCTGAAGGTTCCTTCCAACCCAAACCATTCCATGATCCTGTAATTCCCACTGCAGCTCAAGGATATGGAAATCCCTCCTCCCATAATGCCAATCAACCCTGCTGGCAATTACTCCTGTCCAAGACATCTGAGATGTGCAGGAAGGAGAGGAGGGTGTGATTCCCAACCACTAATTTTGACCAGGAATTAGGGCCAGTCGGGACCACAGAAAGATGGGAGTCATTAACACACGGATGAGGCTGCCCAGAAAATGACCCTGAGCTGTGTCCTGCAAGGCAACACCCACCCCTTGGACTGGGAAGGTGGATCCTAAACAAAAAGGGGTTGGAAAAGTCTTTTTCTCCTCACTCCAGACCACTCTGAGCTTCTCTGAGCCCATCCAAAGGCTTGGACAGAAGTGAAGATGCTCCAGAGGCTCATCCCGGCGTTATTGCAGGGATTTGGGGAGGGAATACCCAACCTGATGAACATGGGGACAGAGGGGAGAGGGAGATATTGTCCTCCAAGGCATGGAAAAAGCTCCTTGGAGGCAGAATTCCCTGAGCATGGCACTGGAAGAGGCAGCACAAAGCAAACAGAGAGCCCCTTTCAGTGGCTGGAGCCGGCAGGATCACGTGGAATTGAGATGGAGCAACAATTCCAAATGGAACAATAAATGCCTGGCTGTGGATAATAACCAGTTTCAATACCTCAGGGACGTGTTGGATGGAGTTGTGACATGGTTCCTTCAGGTCCCTGAAGGAACCTTTGCTATCAGAGCCACCACCAACCAAATCCCGTGGAGAAATTCATCCCAGTGCCAATCCATGTGTCTGGGCAAGGCAGAGGGAGTGCTGGGAGGGAGGGGGGAATGGGATAGAGACATCAAACCTTGAGGAAGAGGGAGAAGAATTCCCAAGGCAGGGATTCATGGAAGAAGGGACATCAGGTGGTGACATGTGACCAGTGGCCACCCCATTGTCCCCCTGCCACCCCCAACATGAGATGAGTGTTGTGCCAGGCAGGAAAACCCCAAACCTCCTCTCTGAGGCACAGCAACCCCAGAGCTGTTTCCTAATTCTTTGTAGGGTTCAGGGGAGGGGGTGAGGTCCTTGTTTGGTTTGGGGGGTAACCAACATCACTGGGATTCCAGAGTGATGGGCTGGGGCATGGAAACCAGGGAAGATGGAGAGGGGAGGAGTGACCTGGCTGTGTCCAGCAGGTGCCAGGGATGGACAAACACATCTCTGAGCTCCTGACAGTTTCCTGCTGGGAGTTTGGGTGGAAAAGCTGCAGGGAATGCAGCTTTGGGGGAAATTCCAGACTTTGGGGAAAACCAGGGGTGTTCCCAACCAAAAGTTGGAAGCTGAAATCCCTGGAGCTGTTTGGGGTCAGGATGGAATGAAACAGAAAATCAAAAATATGTTTTTTTTAAATTTTAATTCTCCTTTTTTTTAAACTTTTGACTTCATGAAACACGTTGGAGTTTCAGCATTCCAAACTGAAATAACTTTTGGGGATTCGTGTCCCAGCCCTACCTAAATGCTGGATGCCTCAATCTGTATCTTCTCCCCAAATTGCAGATATTGGGGTGACTCCCCCGGCCAGGACAGCACCTGAGTGGCTCCATGGAGACCCCCAAATCATTCCAGAGGCCCTGGGCGAGTGAATCCAAAGGACTGACCCTTTCCATGCCTAAATGAGTTGTTTCAAATCCCAGACTGAGTGAGGAAAATAAAACAATTCCCAAAAAAAGGTGGCATAACTATAAAACCCCCACTCGCCTACGAGGTGGAATTTGATAGAAGTCGGCACTTTTCCATAAAATTTCCGTGTCTGGGGCACTAATGAATATTCTGAATTGTGGGACAGGGAGACACAACAATAAAACCCCCACTTTCCTGGGAAATTTTGGCTGGTTTCCAGCACGAAGAGCCAGACAAAGCCCACGAGAGGGAGCTGCTGCCTCTGTCCCAGGCCACGGAATTGTGCCAGCCCATGGAAAGCCGCTGATCCTGGAGCAATTCCCAGGGAAAAAAGCGAGCAGCCGTGTGAGGCATGAGCCGGTGGGGTTGGAAGGAGCCCAGGGAAGGATCCATGCAGGCTGTGGGGCCATCCTGTTGATTCCAGGTCCTGGCCATTCTCCAGGGTCTGCTCGCTCCTGCGCCGTCGGCAATCCGGGATGTGCCGGATTGGACTCTGGGATAACTCTGGAGCATCCAATACCCTGTGTTAAAAAGGGGCATTTCTATCCAAATCCCAAAGCCCTGCAAGGTTTTAATCCGGAGCTTGGAACCGTGGACAGCTTGGAAGGGGATGTCACCCTCTGTCCCACTCTTGGGAATCCCTAAAATTGTTGGGATGGGCCTGGCAGCATGAAGGGAACTTTAATATCTTGGCACCCATGGAGTTTTGGGAAGTAAAGAGGGGATCAGATCGGATGGGGCTGTTCTGGGTGACTTTTCATGATTTTCCTACACATTCCCTCTTTGTAGTGACTCCTTGAGCGTCTTCCTGCCCCTGACTCCCTCCAGGAATGGCCACAGCCAAAACACAGGGCCAGCACTTGGACTAATAATGGAAATTCCACTCTTTTCCTCCTCTTCTCTGAGCTTTCACCCTGTCTTTGACCTGATTCCTTCAGCACTTCCAGGGAAATGGAGCAGGCAAGAAGTTCTCTGAGGTTTTTTTGGGAGAGGGTGGTCCAGGTGCGACTTCAAACCAAGATTTTCCACCACTCCCCTGTGTCCAACTTTGGGAGAGTCCCTCGGTACCTGATTCATGTGATAAAAATGGAGATAACAACTCCAGGTGTCATGGAGGGCTCTTTGGATCTCCATCCCTTGGGAATGCTTCATCCAGCTGGCCCAGGGATGACCTTGGAGCAGGATCAGAAGGCTCAGGTTGCCACCCACAGTGTCTGTTCCTCTCCCAGGTCCCTGCAGCTCTGTGCTGCTCCAACTCCTCCTTCCCAGAAACTGTCGAGGCAACTCCGGGGCTGCTCCCACGTCGCTCCCTCCTCCAGAAATGCTGTTCCTTGACTCACTGGAAAGCTTTTGTTGGGAGTTCTCTTAGAAACCGGGCCTGCAAACGCTGCAGAAAGACATTCCCACCCTCTTCCCCGTCACAAAGCAGCTCGATGTGGACAAAGAGGTGGTAGATGAGGGTGTGGTCATTGCTCAGGGCCTCGGTCACTTGGCCGCTGGCCGATTTGGTGTCACCAGGGTGACAACATGATGGGTTGAGGCTGCCCAGGAGGTCTGGTGGGATCCAGGACCCCTGGTTCAACTTGGAGGGTCTTGATGGTGTAAGCAAAGGAGGTCTGAGACCAGGATTTGGTTCCCTGGAATGAGGTGGGTTCCAGGATGGGATGCAGAGCCCTGTGTCCTCAGAAAACCTTGGAAAGCTCCACTGATCTGCCTCACCCTCCAGCAGCTGGCCCTCCCCACCAGTGTCACAGCTCTGCCACAGCATCCAGGAGAGCAAGGAGGAGCTCAGGGATGAGCTCCACCCTGGAAAATTGGGAAACTGGTTTGTCTGCTCATCAGCCAGCTCCCAGCTGGATGTCAGCAGGGAGTAAGGGAGGTGGTGCTTCACCCCCTCCCCACAGCAGAAAAACCCCAAAGAATCCCAGAATGGTTTGGATTGGAAGGGATCTTAAAGCTCATCCCAATTCCACTCCCTAAGCTTTCCCCAGCCCAGGTTGCTCCAAACCCTGTCCCAGCTGTCCTTGGACACTTCCAGGGATGGGGCAGCCACAGCTCCTCTGGAAAACCTGTGCCAAGACCTCCCCACCCTCACAGGGAGGAATTCCTTCCTAACATCTGATCCAAATCTCCCCTCTTTCAGTTTAAAAACGTTTCTCTTTTCCCTATGCTTGTAATTCAAAGCTTTCCCTGGACACGTGGTCCTTGCTGCAGGGTTGGATTATCTGCAGACAGATGCTCTTCCCAAGGTTTGCTGCCTGCTCTGGGGCTGATGGGTTCTGGGGAAGCAGAGCTTGGTGGTTTTCTACATTTAACCACATTTCATTTGCCAAAATGCCCCCAGCCCCCAAGGTTTGGTGGCAGAAACACAGAGCTTCCCTGTCCTGCTTCCAAGGAAACCGGCAGGAGTGGTGTTCAGGCATTCCTGAAATGGTCTTTCCTCTTCTCTGCAGCAAGAGGGAGCTGGGTTGGAGGCTGTCCCATCAGTGTCCCCACAGATCGTGTCACCTCCCACCCCAAATCCTCCACCCTAAATTCGGTGCCGCAGGAACGGGAAGAAGCAAACACGTGAAAGACCCTGAGGTTAAATCCTACAGGGAGAGGCTCCATCCAGGCAGATAAACAGCACAGGGCAGGGGATGCCCCCCAGCTGTGAGGACACGTGGCATGACGTGCTTGTGGCACCCTTTCCATCCACAAAACACATCCCAATCCATCTCCTGGGCATGGACTGGGTGGAGTTTCTTGGCATGGGAGTGTTGATAGTGGGAAAATGCCAAGTTTTTGAATGATTTACTGGTGTAGAAGTTGATTCACAGCTCTTCTTCGTTATCAGAGCACTTTGTGAACCTGCCCAGGACCACCAGCTGGCTGAGAAACCCAGAGGAAGCAATTCCTGAGGATTCCTGAGGATTGCTTGGATGGCGTGGTGCATCCTCCTCTTTTCTGGCCACCCTTCCCCAGGGGAACGAGATGGGTCAGAGGGGTGGGCAGGACCCATCCCACCAGCAGGACCAGGTGGCAGTGAGGACAGAGGGGACGTCATGGCTGGATTTAGGCTCTGGAAGTGCCACCAGAGGCTCTGCTTGGTGCTGTGGAGGAGATTCCCAGGATGTCTCTGTGAAAGCCATGCTCAGGGAACAAAAGCTGAGCTTTTGGTCTCCAGGTGCTCGGCTGATCCCAAATTTGTTTCTCTTGGCACTTCCTTCATCCCATTTCCCTTTCAGCAGGAAGGAAAGTGGATTTTCTTCCACGTGGGGAGGCAGGGAGCAAAACCAGGGCCTGATGCCAAGAAAACGGCATTCCAGAATGTTGTTCCAGAAAGAGAAGGAGAAGTTTCTGGAAATTTTCATGGACTTCTTTTTTCATTGGAGATCCTCCTTCCTTCCTCCTCCCCTGATCCTTGAGAGGAGGGAGACTAAGGAGCCAAAAGCACCACTCTCCCATGCCTGTGACTTTGGGAATGCCTCTGACTTTGGGAATGCCTCTGACTTTGGGAATGCCTCTCCCTGCTCAGAGTCGATTTGAAGGCCCTGGAATTCTTTGCTGACACATTTTTAAAGTCCCCTCAAGACCTGGTTGTCCTTTTCCTGACAGTTTAATAATTTGGGAATGAGTCAAAGCCTGGAACACAATGTGCACAATCAACATGAAGCAAATTGTTCCTATCGTGCCCTTTCCTTGGCAAGCAGGTGGGGCCTGCAAAGCCAGAGGGGATTTTCAACCCTTCTGTTGCTCCCTGGATCATGTGGGTGGATTTTGATTCCCATGCCACTCCCAGGCTGCCATCCATGAGGTTTCCAAGCTGGGCTTGGAGGGGATGCTCTGTCAGTGGACAGATTTGATTTTGGCTCTTGAGCTGCTCTCACCAAACCCCAGGGGTGGTGGGAAGAAGCCAAACCCAGCAGAAATGTGCAGGGATGCACCTGAGCTGGACTAATTCCTTTCCCTCCTGCTGTCCCACCCCAACAAAACCATTCCCTGCCTTCCCAAAATAAAATAATAATAATTAAAAAACCCCAAACTCAAACAACAACACAGCCTTGAATTTTTGGCCAGCCCTTCTGGGAAAGTGCCCATCAGCTCTCCCAGTGAAGGACACAATGGAGTTCTCAGATAGGACTGTTTGTTTCTGTTCCCTGGTGGCCACACCTGTGGGGCTGGGATGGTTTCAGCCAGGGTTTCTCCTGGCTCTGGAGCTCCTCTGCCAGTGTGGGCTGTCCCTGGGGACAGCTTTGCTGTCCTGGCCTTGGAGGTTTCAGCAGGGTCATTACACGAGGTGTGACAAGTTTCTGGACGTAACAAGGACCAGCCCAAGCTCCTGTTCTCACCACCCAACCAGGCTTCTGATGCTGTGCCTGGATGTGGTGGCGAGAGCAGGGCAGGAGAGAATCCGGAACATCCAGATCTTCCCACACATGGGCTGAGCTTTTTCCATTCTCGTTGGGTTTTTCTGCTCTCGGGATCTTCTTGAGAAAAAACCTGGCCCAGGGAAGTTAAAACAAATGAAGAGTAGTGATAGGTTGAGGGGGAGTGGATTAAAACTGGAAAAGGGTGGATTTAGGTGGGATATTGGGAAGGAATTCTTCCCTGGGAGGGTGGGAAGGCCCTGGCCCAGGTTTCCCAGAGAAGCTGTGGGTGCCTCATCCCTGGAAGTGTCCAAGGCCAGTTTGGTCAGGGCTTGGAGCAACCTGGGATGGCGGAAGTTGTCCCTGCCCATGGCAGGGAGCTGGAATTCAATGATCTTTACATTCCCTTCCAATCCAAACAATTCTGTGATTCCATGAAGAGCAGACAGATTTTCTATGGAGCTCATCCTACATTTTCCATGGATAAAAAAACTTCTCAATCTCTTTTGATTCTCAGCTTTCACCTAACCTTGGATATTCCAGCTCTTGCCTCCAGTGCAAAGGATCACTTCCATGCCTGGAACACCCATCATGGAAGAGATGAGCCAAGCACCCAAAGCACATTAAAATGGGCAGACATGGAAAATTTGGGTTCTTATGGAAGATGACCCAAAATGCAGATGACTGAAGCTGTCTTGGAGGCCCTGCAGACATCTGGGGATGTCCTCAAAATGCCACCAAAGCTGTGTCACACCAGCCTGGCAGGTTCTGGTGACATCTCCCTACACCACCCTGGATCTTAGAGTTTAATTTAAAACCACCCACAAAATAAACACTGAGCCCCCACGGTGCTCACAGAGATGTGAACACAAACACGGCAGCTGTCGTCTACTTGCCTTCCTCAAACCCTGGCCAAAATATTCCATGGCAAAGATTTTGGTCATCTTTCTGTAAATATTTGTCCTGGCATGGTTGAGGTTCCTATCACAGGCCAAGATTTCCAAAGAGGGATCAGATCTTGTCAGGGCCTGTGGGATCATGTGGTGCAGGGGTTGATCCCATTTTAGCTCCTGCATGTTGACTCCTTGTGTTATGAAACAGAGTCAGGAGGGTTGGATTGGACGGGAGGAAATTCCCACTTTCAGTGAAAAAACAGTGGCAGATGTGAGATTTGTCAGGGGGAGGGGTTTTTTTCTTCCCAAATACGGTTGCAGTCAGTGGTGCCCTCCTTGAGGGGGACTGGAACGAATTATTTCTGGGAAAATCCAAGAGGATACTGGATTTTTTCTCCTCTCTTCTTTTCTTTCTATTCCCAACCACCCTCTTCACTGCCCTTTTCCCCTCAGACCCTATAGGTCTCCAACCTTCCCATTCCTGGCTGTGGAGATGCCACCACCGAATAACAAACCTTGGCCCTGGCTCCAAGGAGGGTGATTCACATCCATAACTCCCTTTCCTCCACAAACAGGGTGGTTACATCCAAGTGGCTTCCAAGGAGCAGCCCCATGCCAGGGCACCGTCCAGGCTGGGGTGTGCCCAAGCCATGTTGGTGGCCCGATGGCTTGGGTGGCGTTGATGCCCTGTTTGATGACAGAGTCTGGATCTGGCCTTTCCATCAGGATTTTGGTGGGGGGAGTGAATCATGGAGGTTGACTCCTGGCATGATGGTGCTGTTTGATGTCGCTCCAAGCTGATGGAACTGAAATATCCCTTAGGATCTTGGAGGCTGAGGGAATGTGAGGAAATGGCTTTGGTTCCCTGTTGGCTGCAGCCCCAAAGGACTCAAGTTCCTCAGCTCTTGGGATCAGCAGGGAGGCTCCTGGTGACCATCCCAGCTGCTGAGTTGGAAGTCACAGAATCATGGAATGTTTGGGGTTGAAAGGGACCCTAAAGACTATCTCATTCCAACTCTAGCCATGGGCAGGGATGTCTCCTAGTACCTCATTCTCCTCCAAGCTCCATCCAATCTGGCCTTGAAGTCCACCTGCATCACTTTGTATTTCAGCCACACATGGTGGATTTGGGCTACTCCTTGTCCTTCCCAACTGGAAGTTTGGTTGCCTCTGTCATCTGCCATGGGAATGACTTGAGGAGCTGTGTCCTGTTGTTTGGAGCCTGCCAGAACAGCTGTGCCAGATGTGCTTTGGGAAAGGGAGGAATGGAGCAGGCTGCCTGCAACAGGCCTTAGGTGGAAAAGGGAAAATGTCACACTTGGCTTTTCCTTTTTTCCAGGTGTTTCTGGATCCTGTGATTTCCCCCTTCTCCTCCTTCACCAAACCCATTGCAGGTCCAGATGAAGCAACCTGGCCTTTGATGACCCTCCAAAGAAGGAGGAGAGGGACACAACCAGGCCAGCCTGATGTTGTCTGGAGTCAGGCTGGACCTCTTGCACCATCTGGGTGACTCAGGGACATGAGGAGCAGCATCGATGTCTTCCCACCTTACCCGTGGCCTCTCCCTTCCCTCTTGAGGCTGCACTTCCCAACCCTGCGCTGAAACAGAGATTCCTCCCTGCACCATTGAGGGGAGCTGAGATTGGAGCCACCCTCCAGAGGGATAAAAGGGAAGAGAGTGGGAAGCGTTGACATTTAAAATTCTCTGGATCTGCCTCCATCCCATCCCTCCATCCCGGGTTGAAACCACGCTTTGTCTGACTCCAGTTACACAAAAAGGCCTGGCCTTGCACAAGGCATTCCCAAAGTCTGGCACAAACACCCTCTGTGGCTGCCAAGCCCCAAGTGGGTGAAGGTTTCTTTTTCCTAAAACTCCCAGGCCCTGTTAACTGTTTAATTCCCTTTGTGACATGCACTGGGTGACACCCATCAGGTGACACCCACCTGGCCCAGTTTCTGCTGCAAGAGTCACCCTGCTGCCCTCCCCTCACCCTGCTTTTTTTACGTCCCTGGGAAATGGTTTTAACACCTCCCTGCAGTGTTCTCCTGGCACCATCTGCACTCCCACTCCCTCAGTTCTCTTTGCCCTGGATTTTCTTCCATTTCTTTTCACCCCTTGCTTGGAAAAACTGGATTGTGCTTCCAAAGGCCCTGTTCCCCCCAGTGCCTTGTGCTGCTTGGAGCACAGAGCCCTTGCAGTGGCCCTGGGCGTGACTGCAATGCCAACAGGGCCTAAGAATAGTGTGGATTTGGGACCCGGCCAGAGCCTGGGATGCCTCCCAAAGCCTTGTCAGCCTCCTCCAGGGACACTGGGACAGAGGTCAGGTGATGCCCTGGATGCTTTCCCCATCCAGGTTGCACAAGAGCTCCCAGTGGTTGGTTAAACTGGGATTTGGAGAATTCTGCAGTTTCCCAGCCCCTTGAAGGATCTGCACATAAGAAAATGTACATTTTCCACATAGAGGGGGCTTCCCTCCCATACCATCTTATTCCTTCCCCTCACCCCGCCTGTCCTTAATTATTTCCCCCCAAGCTTTGTGTGTATGCCTTGAATTATTTTGCTTTGCACCAATATTTCTCCTCTCCCTCCTTCTCTCTTTCCACTTCTGTGTGAAATATTAATCTTGTTTATTATTATTATTATTATTAACCTCCCCTCTCTCTAATCTATTTAAAAGCTCTCTCACATTCCCACTTCCCACAGCCCATTTCTCACTTGACTTTTTTTTCTATTCAGCTGCACTTCGCTTTAACAGCCTCATTTATTTACTGCTCGTTTATTTGTTTTAATTCCAAAGCTTTTCTCCTTGCTGTTGTGGGCTGTGTTCAAGCCTTGTTCCCTCTTCCCGCTGCGTTTTTCTGCTCGATTGGCTCTGAGATGAGCTGGATTTGGGGCAATAATTCATTTTCATTTTGAGATTTTTGATGGGATGGAAGGGAAGTATCAATTTCTGTTTTTCCAGCTGCCTGAGACAACCCTGGTGTTATACATGAAACAAACATGTGGATTCATACCTGGTTTTTCCCTCCCCGTTCCAGCAGATCCCGTTTCCTGCCTGATGTTTTTCATGCCTGTATTTATAAGGAATCTTGCTCAGAGAGAATTTTTTTTCCCCCAGATTATTTCTGAAATATTGTTGCTCCATTATCTGTCACCTGGGCCTTTCACATCCTCCCCAAAGGATGAAATTGTTCAATATTCTTGCTCAAGGTCAGACCAGAGAGAAGAACAGAAAACTTGGAACACTTAGGGCTTGTCCCCATCACCCTCTGGACACTGAGACAGAATCACTGAGGGTTGAAGCTGCTGCAGAAAAGGAGGAATTGGGCAAAGAAAAAATGATTGGAAGCAAAAAAAAAAATCATAAGAAAGGGTTGGGAATGGGTCCAGCTTTCCAGGATTCTGCAGGCAGGTGGGCAGAGGAAGAGACTATGAAGAGACTTCCCAGGTTCCCCAGGGAAGTAATCACAGCTCCAAGACTGCCAGAGTTCCAGAAGAGCTTGGAAAAAGCTCTCAGTGGGATTTTTTGGGGTGTCCTGTGCAGGGCAGGAGCTGGACTCATTGATCCTTTTGAGTCCCTCCCAACTAAGGCATCCCATGATTCCATGATTAATTTTGGGAAAACAAAGAGCGCCTGGGTGTTCTTTCTTCTGTTTCCACACCACTTGGGACCTTATAAACCTTGACCCAGAGCTCCCCTTGGTCATTTCTCTCTCTAAAGGGTCCTGCCAAGGCTCTTGGACCAAGATTTCTTTTATTTCTCTGTCATTTGCACTCCCATTTGTTGATTTTTAACTCCTGCAGGTGTTTCCATTCGCTTTGTGCCTGTCCTGCACCCTGAGTCATTTGGCTCTTCTGCACCCTGAGTCAAGAGGTGGTGTGGGAGCAGAAGGAGGGAGCCCAGAAAGACTGGAAAGGTCATGGGGGACTGGAAAAACCTGACAGAGTCCAGAGCTGGTCTCCAGGGAGCAACAAATATTGTCACCTGGAAACCCTGGGTGGTTCTGAAGGACAGAAGAACAAAACAGGGATCCCATCCCTGTCTGGGAGCCTCTGAGGGACATCTCCAGGTACAAATAGTGGGATAAGCAGGGGGAACAAGAGGATCTTTAAGGTCCCTTTCAGCCCAAACCTTTCTAGGATTCCATGATTGTAGGAAGGCTGCTGTCTCCTGCTTAAAGCATTTTGTACAAGTGAGATAACTCTGAATGGCTCTGGACAATCCAGAAATCTTTCCTTGCCTCCTCTCCCACTTCCCAGAGATATTAAGCTCCCATTCCAATGGCAGAGAGAAAGGATGGAGGGTGCCAGCAAGCAAGGAGCCACCCCAGCCAGGCACGAGTGCCTCTGACTCGCTCCAGGTTTCGTGGCTCAGCCCAAGAAGGGACTCCCATGTTTGGATCAGCTAAATTGCTCCCCAAATTAGCAATGCAGACAGGAGTAGGCCTCGGAAAAAAAGACTGGGTGAGAAGGGGAGGTAAAAAAACATCTCTATCTGCAGCTTCATAATAGGTGGCTACGCACAAACACACCCAGCACTGATCACATCTCGGGTGCTGGCACTGCCCAAACCTCAAATTATTGCAATCAAAGGAAGCCAGAGATGAGCCAGTGCTGGTATAAAACCTTCTTGGGGTGCATCTTCCCACACTGCTCTGGCTCTGAAGGCACAAGGAGCAACCATGAAGGCTTTTCTGGTGGCCCTGCTGGCTGCAGTCCTGTGTGCCCAGCAAGGTAAGGAGCTCTGGAGGCTGGGAGAGCCAGAGGAGAGGAGATAAATGAGGGACAAGAAGGTTTAGCAGCTTTTGTTGCAGCTGCTGAGGTCTTGGTGGGGTTTTTTGGCGTCAGCCACGGCGAGAAGTATTTGGTGTGGTTGTGCCTTCACTCCCGGGTGGGTTCTCTGTAACCCAGAGGAGATGAATTCTGGTTTCTCACACCCTCAGATATCCACCTCCAACTGCTCACAGCTGAAGACACAACCTGAAAAACGCTGACAGGAATCAAGCAGGGCTCTGAGTTTTTGCCTTTGCTTTGATTTTTATTCCTGGATGAAACCCGAGGAGCTGTTGTGGACGAAAGCGTGGCTGGCCTTGGCACTCCATCTCCTGCCAGCGCTTCACTTTATTCCCCACAATTCCCATTAAGTAACAGGGCTGCTGGCAGATATTTGGAAGCCTCAGAGCTCTTTGCTCCTAAATTGGAAGAGCTGTTAAGTGCCTGGGAGTATTTGGAATGGGATGCACAACACTCCGCTCTCGTCCTCTTTAAAAAGAGGTGCAGCCCTACCTGGATAATTGTGGGGGGATATCCACTTGGGAATTATTGGCTGTGGGCATGGATTTGCCAGCCTGAGGAGCACAGTTTGCACCGTTAGGGTTATTTCTGGCTGCATTTGCAAAACTCCAGCTAATGGAGGGTGGAGGGCAGACTCAGGAAAGGCTTTAGAGCAGCTCTAATGGCTCGAGCTGTTATTGTTTCCTGGCTGGAAGGGATTTTCCTTGGATCACTTAGGGAACAGCAGTGCTTTCAGTTGCTCTCAGGCTCGTGCTGACGACTCGGCTCCATCTGCAGCAGGAAGTGGTTTGGGAAATTTGGCAGAAAAGCAGATCAGGGAGAGCTCCAGGGTCTGTAAAATGCAATAATTCTTACCAGGTCTGGGTTTTGCTTTGCCTGCAAAAGAACAGGAGCCCCCAGCTTGGGTTGGGGAACCTCCAGAGGAGAGGAGAGAGGCTGAAAATTCCCAAGTGATGGAGAAATAGTGAGAGATGAAAAGCAGAACTTCAATTCAGTTTGCAACAAGGCTGATTTTACCTCTTGCTATGGAGAACACCCGGGCTTGCAACACTTGGCACTGGAAAGGAGCAGAGAATCAGCAAATGATAAAATGGTTTGGATTGGAAAGGTCCTTAAAGATCATCTTGTTCCAACCCCTGCCATGGGCAGGGCACTTCCCACTATCCCAGGTTGTTCCAAGCCCTGTCCAACCTTCCTTGAAGCATCTGGGAAGGCTTCAGAGCAAGTCAGTCCGGTGCTGAGACACCCAGAGCTCCCCAGATCACAGAAGGGAGGCCTTTTTTTCTCCTGCTTGGGATAGTTAGAGACTAAAAGGGCTTTCATTTCTCTTTTAAAACTGCTTCTGGAGTTGTTTAACCAAGTGTCATGGGTAGGCTCAACCTCAAACGAGAGCTTGAATCAAGAACAAATTTTGGAGGGTCACTGGGAAGGGATTCCTTGCTAAAAACAAGTCCAAGTTCAATTGGAAGGGGCTGTTCTGTGCAAAAAGAGCCTTCCCAGGCTCAGAAAGTTGGGAAAAACAGAACCAGGGAAACCTCAGCCTCATGGAGACCCCTCGCTGGTTTATAATTTTTGTTCACCTTCAACCAAGAGCTCTTCACCGCTGGTGACAATGGAGCAGGATTTCCTGAGAGCAGCCCAGCTTCCTCTGTCACCCCTGCCCCGAAATCAGGAGCATTCCTTGGAATTTTGGGGCAGGAGGGAAATAATTTCCACCAATTGTGAATCCACCTCCAGGGAATGAGAAGGCACATCTGTGTTCCAATGGCCAGCCTGGAAGTTTGACTCCATTTACTTCAGCTGTGCCCAACAGAATCCCACTTTTTTTCTGGCTCTGTGATAAACCTGGCTCGGCACTGAGGAAAAATTACCACGGAGAACAAATATCTTGTTGCAGGTGCTGATAGGAATAATCCATCCATTCATCCATTGTCCAGGGCAGCCTCTCCCTGGGAACTCCCTTTATTGTGGTGCCTCAGTAATTCAGCTCCCAGGGTGTCATTACACATTAATTAATTCATGTCCGGGCAGGGTTTTGCAGATGTAGAGTGAAAACATTTAAAACTGAGCTCTAGAATTGTACCAGTTCCTCCTCTCCTTGCTGGACTTTGCTTTTGGAGGTTGGTTTTCAACAAGGCCAACGTGGATCCCGGGGAGAAGAGAAAGCCACCTGAAAATGCTTCTCAGGCTGGAAAACGTAAATTTAACCACCTAAAATCTCCAGTCCAGGAAAAAACCTTGGTTTGTTGTCTGTATTTGTTTCTTCAGTTCCATTAATCAAATCCAAACTTTTTTCACTTGCTGTGAAAAGTTGCTCACACCAGACTCTTCCCTTTGTATTTTCCAAGGCTTTTGGAACCTTTTTTTTCCCAGGAGGCAATTGCTGGGAACCACTAATCTGGGTCCTGGGTGTTTTTTTCCAGCTTCCTCCCTGTTTTGCTACACCTGTGAAAATGAACATTCCAACTGGAACTGCCTGAAAACCTACAAGTGTGAGGACCATGAGAAATACTGCACGACCACGTACAGCTCTGCTGGCTTTGGTGAGTACCAGAAATTGGATTTTTTTTTTCCTCTGGAGACATTGCTGGGGGATTTTTTTTAGGGAATTGTTTGGTTTTGTTGGAAAGGATGATTTTGAGGTTTAAGGGTCCCAATGGGATGAGTGTGAATCCCTCGGTGGTGCTTTGAGGTAGAAGGGACCTTCAGGATCACCTCGTTCCAGGGACACCTCCCACTAGACCAGGTTGCTCCAACCTGGCCTTGGACACTTCCAGGCTTGGGGCAGCCACAGTTTCTCTGGAAAACCAGTGCCAGGGCCTCACCACCTTGTGGAAGGGCTGGCTGGAACACCCAGATTTCAGGAGCAGCCTCAGGTGTTTGATCTGAGATGTTTTGGGATGGAGAATGGAAAGGGGTTGGGTGTCAATAACGGGATTTTAAAATCTGGGAATGTGTTGGAATTGCTGTCCTACAGGAATCACAGAATCATTTAGGTTGGGAAAGACCTCCAAGATCTCAAAGCCAGCCTTTGTCTGGCCACCACCTGGGCAACCAGACCAGTGATTTAGGCTGGTGTGGGTTTCCATCAAGGATTTTCCAGTGTCCCACATTTTATCTAGGGATCGTGGATTCACACCCAGCCCCATCAAACCCCCCGTGAGCTTTAACTGCTGTGTGAAAAATTAGGCAAATTGCAAATCCACCTCCTCTGCTAAGCTCATCCAGAAGAATCCTAAATCCCAGCTCTCCTTTCTTACCCCTTCTCCGCCCAGGCAAGGACATGGGACACCGCATCACCAAGAAATGTTCTGTGGACTGTCCTGAGACCAACGTGAACTTCGGGGTGGCCGCTTTCTCCACCAAGTGCTGCAGCACCTCCCTATGCAACTTCAGCGGCGCCAACAGCATCCGCATCAACTACGCCGTGGTCCTGCTGGGAATCCTGGGAAGTCTGATCTGTGTCCTCAGGGTAGGATTGTGATCAGGGGTGGCAGAAGATGTGACCACAAGGTATTCCCCAAGTGAGAAACCTCAGCCGAGTGTTACCAACAGCGACCCTGTTTTATTCCGAGACGCTGCCTCAGATCCCAACATGACACTGCAGGGTAGCTCCTCTTTTTCCCCCTGTTGTTTTATATTAATTTTTCCCTGGAAAAGCTCTTTTGATAGCACGTGTGTGATAATTGTCAGGCAAAATAAAGATTTGTGTTATTCTAGAGCGTGTTTGTTGTATCCACACCAGGACCACACTGAGAAATCAGCTCGGCTTCACATTGAATTCCTCTTTTTAGCACTTGGGAGTCTTCTCCAGGCTGCCTTTCCCAACTTTCTTCCATTCAGCAGCTCCAGACACTCCACAGAGCCAGATGGTCTCCCAGATCCCTCAGAGATAAGGAACGGTGTCAGTCTGGAAAGGTCAGAGATGTTTGTGTTGTTCCCATTGAAGACAACAGTGGGAATTGCTTTGTAGATGCTGAGACAGGACCAGGAATTTGGTCCTGCAGGAATTTGCACTGGGAAGTTCTCCTGGGATCTCTACAAGGTGGGTTGCTCCAGCTTTTAAAACAGGTAAAGGTCCCACCCCAAGATGCTGGAGATGTCCAAAGCAAGGAAAACACTGCTGGAATCTGTCCTCATGGAAAGGAGATGCCGGTGCCTGCTTGGAGATGCTGCTGATTGCTGCTGATTTTCCTGTGGGAAACAAGGCAGGAAGAGCTTGGGAAAGGTGATGGTGTCTGAGTTGGTGGGGAGGTCTCTGCTCCATCCCTTTCCAGGGTTTCTGCTCATTTCCAGGCTTGGGGATGGAGGAGATGGGATGGAGATCCCCCTGCAGCTCTTGGGATGGAGATCCCCCTGCAGCTCTTGGAGGAGCAGAACTACAGCTAAAATGGGCAAATAAAACAATCTTGGAGCTGGGGGGTGTGGGATTCCCAGCTTAAAAGTGCAGCACTGAATTTTGGGAGGGTTTTTATAGTGGCACCTGGAACAAAGGCCTCCAGCCTAGTTTTATTTGAGGGGAATCCTGCTCTGGATTTGAGGGGAGTCCTGCTCTGGATTTGAGAGGAATCTTGTGCTGGATTTAAGGGGAATCTTGTGCTGGATTTGAGGGCAATCCTGGGATAGATTTGAGGACAATCCTGTGCTGGATTTTAGGGGAATCCTCCTCCACCAGCCCTGCAAATTCCATGTGTTTCTGTGCAACGGGGAGAAACCACCGTGCTGGGTTAAGGTTGTAAAGATGGGATTAGGTCTAGTCATCCTACAAAGATTTAATTTCTGGTCAAGAAAGGTGTTCTGGAATTTATTTCAGTGGGATAACTGAAGTGGAAGTGTTGTAGAATTTCTGTAGCGAATATTTCCCCAGAAACTTGGGGCTCTGCATTTTTTAAAATTGCTTTTCCCATCACTTTCTGTTAATCATTTCTGAGACTCTTCTCAAAGCTTTTGGCCCACTCGAAATTCCACATTTAGTAACAACACCTGAATTTCACAGCTACTTTTGCATTACAGCCCTTCTTCAATGAAAATTGCATTTTTCCCCCAAAATAAACAATTGTTTGCCCTTCTCATGTGACGATTTCTACCAGGTTTAGAACAAGATAAGCAAAACATTCTCTTTTCCTTCTCTATTGTCAAGGGAAATAAATCTTTCCACCTCACCTTCCACTTTCACCTCCTGTTAAATCCCCTGTTACTCTTTCCAAAATGTCCCTGAATTTCATGAATTCCCAGTTCTTGTAAACTGGGATTTTATCTTCTCTTTTGCCGTGGTTCTTCTCGTGTCCTCTGTGTCCTTCCTGCCCACATGGGCTCCTTTCATTCTGTCACCTGGCCCTGGCGAGGGACCAAATATCAGAGGGCCATATGGGACCAGCTGGAAGATTTCAGGAATACCTCATGGAAAACCTGTCAGGAATCCTACAATAAAGCTTTTAAGAAATCCAGTCTTGCCTTCTCCAGCTCAGCAGCTTGCAGGAGATAGGAGATATTTTAGGGTTTGACATGGATGAGATTTAGAGGGAAGGGGAAAAAAAAGCAGTGCCTGAGCTGCTATTTCTGAACCTGAGGATGCTGTCGGAGATAAATCCCAACGTGGGCTGGCTCTGGAATGGAACAGCATCTCCTTGGGATTGGATCCCTCCAGACAGGCCCCAGTAAACATGGATTTACCACTAAAAACTCACTAAATCTATTCTGGCTTGGGGAAAATAAAACATTTTGCAATATTTTGCGCTGGCATGGAGGAAGCTTTGATTTCCTCCTGGAGGGTGCCTTGAGGAGGCTGAGGGAGCCAAACCTCGCCCCTCCTCGGAGCTTTTTTGGGTAATTGCCACCTCTGCTCCAACTCAGTTTCGTGCTCTGCCTATTGGGAAAGCCAAAATTTCCTCACCTTACTCATGCAGGGCTCCAGAGGGACAATGTTTATAAGCTTAGTTTGGAGGTGTTGGAAAAACTGACATCACGTCAGGAACCTGGCGTGTTTTCCTGCTGAGGTGATGGCTGGAGGTGGGGCACGTTGGAAGCCCAAAATATTCCATGGGAGATGGGAATCTGAGCGAGTTGGAGATAAGAAAAAAGGGAATAAAGCAGATGGGGAGCAGCAAGGGGCAGAGGTGTTGGCAGAAGCTTTGGGGCATCTCCCACAGCTCCGAGGGTCACGTGAGCTGGACCTTTCCTGGGATTGTTGCCCCTGTACCTGTGACTTGATGGCAGAAAGGCAACAGTGGGAGGGAAAAACCACAACAATCCCAGGAAGATGGGAAAGGTTCTGATCTTGTACAGGGAGATTGGATGGAACACGATCTAAAGGAGAAAAAAAGGAGGAATAAAGAGCACAATCTGGGAATCCAATGGAATACTCTTGTTTGGCATTTCACAAATTTTCTTTTTCTGAAGACTTAACGAGTTGAGATCATTGATCAGCCAACCCCTCCTTCTCCATGCTTTAATTGGTTTGTGTTTTTCTCCCTGACATTTTTTTTTTGGTGAATTTGTGAAAAAATTCCCGGCTTGTTCCATGCCATGGAAGTGGGTGTTATTTCTATTTTTTAACATAAATTGTCATTTTTCTTTACTCTGTGGAATTTCTTTTCTAATAAGATAACATTTTCTCCTCATAAAAAATATCCCAGCACCATTTCTGATTTTGAACTGCTGCCTTAAACAGCAGGCAGAAAATGATGCCTGGTCCCCTATGAAAAGCAGTGGAAGGATTCTGCTCTTCTGATCTCACTGTCTTGACAATCCTGGGAGACATTTGGGAGAAGTTTCCATCCCAAATTCAATTTTAAATTTAAATCCCATCCATTTCCATATGTGCAAGGACACGATCTTGGAGGATGCAGCCTGCTCTGAGACCTGGAAAGGAAAATCTTCTCCTTTTCCAGGGAAATTGCTTTGTTTTTATGTTTTGCTTTCCCCCTCACTTCTCCCGAATTAGAAACAGTTGCAGAGTTCACGTCAGCTGGAGCAGCTGCGTTGTGAAACAACCAGGAAAAGGAGAAGTTCTGGGGGAAAACACACCCCCCTCCAGCTTACCAACAAAACGCCCTTCTCCGTGCAAGCCTGGACACGCTGCTCCCAATTATCCATCATCTGACACAGCATCCTCTGGTTATTATCTCCGGATCAAAGCAAACAGTGCAGAGGTATAAAACCTGCCCTGCCCCAGTCCTGCTTATTTTGGAGGCTGCCAGACCTCTAAAGGATGAAGCTTTTCTTCCTGGTCGTGCTCGGCGTCGCCCTGTGCACGGAAAGTGGTGAGTTCCGAAAGGATTGCTTTGCACTGAACCTTCCCAGAGCTGGGGCATGGCTTGGATATTCCAGGATTTTGCAGAGCAGATGGTGAAGCTGAAGGCTCATGAAGGAGTTATTCCAGGATAAGGAGACAGGGGATTTATCCCAACCTGAAGATGGGGGGATGATGAAGAGTAGGGGGTGTGTGGGGGGGTGAGATTCCTGCCTCAGATGATTCCTGCAGACCCAGCCCAGCCCCTGGAATGGCTCCGTGGCAGCTGAGAACCCTCGGGGCAGCTGCATGGGAATAGGGATATCCATGAGGGATAGCCAGGGTGGGGATGGGGCCACACGTGCAGTAAAACTCCAGATTTGACATCACAGCCTGATTTATTTATTTTTTAACTCCCTTTTTATTGGCAGCACCTCAAACCATCATTACCTGAATTAACAGAGATGGTTGAGCCACAAGAAGGTGCAATTCTGGCTCCCAGCTCTTCCTTGTTACTTCCAGGTGCAACTTTGCTGGTCACAGAATCCCTAAGGTCCTGGAGTCTGAACTATTAGGAAAAATTTCATCCCTGAAAGGGTGGTCAAGCATCCAGGCTGCCCAGGGAAGCAGTGGAATCACATCCATGGAGGTGTTCAGAAAATGTGTGGATGTGGTGCTCAGAGACAGGGTTTAGTGGTCAACCTGGACTCGATGATCTTGGAGGTCTTTTCCAGCCTTAATTAATGATTCCATGATTCCCAGCTGATCCCAGGTTTGGGATGGAGATGCAGAGTCTCATTCTCATTCTGATAATTACCTGGGGGGGCGGTTTTGGGGAGAGCACTGGGAACCTGCACCTCAATTTTCCTGGCTGGACTCTGCCAAGGACCACACCTTGTGCCTTGGGTCAGGCAGGGAACAGAGGGTGCAGCCTGGACCATCCCTGTGCTTCAGGGGAATGGTTGATTCCCTCAGCTTGGGGGGCTTTTGCCTGTTTGCAAACAGAATTTTTCCCAGGATTTGACCAGCAAATTCCTGGCCATTCTGGCCCTGGACTAGCAGATCTCTTTGGCTCCCACTTAATTTGAGGATGGAAATATTCCTATCATTGGATTTCACAGGCTTGAAACTTGTAATTGTGCTCAAGTTGAGGATGTTAAGGCAAATAAAAGGACCTAGTCCTGCAGCTTTACTTCCATTTTATATAAAGATCATGGAGTGAGACAGCAAATTCCTTGAGGAATGTTTCTCTTCAGTTAAGAGCAGAAATCTTGGTGGCTGTGGTGACATCCAAAGGCAGCCTGGATTAACTCCAGGTTTGCATCTGAAAGAAATAAAATTCCCTTCCCCTCTCAGCTCTCATTGTAACAGATGCACCAAGAAATTAAAGAAAATTAAAGTGTTTTTCAGTAGTTTGACCAAAATTGTCCTCCCTGACTTCAGGGTGTGCCAGTTTAAGAGCCAGTCCCAGAGTCCTGCATTAAATGGTGAGTCAGAAACCTCTGGAGCAGAGAGGGAGGTTGGAAAATTCACCCTTGGATGGTGCTTCCCCCTTCTCCTGCCAAGAAGGCTCCCAGGGCAACTGGACTCTGAAATTAGGAGCTTTGGGAGGTTGGCATCAAACAGGAATTGGGCACATAATCAGCTCCACTGTTTCCTGCACTGATTCAGCAAGTTTTTCTGGGAATGGGTTTGGATTAAAGATGCTGCATTTATTAAGGATTGAAGTGAGTTCTGTGTCTGGAAAATCCAGTTTGGAGGCTCAGTGTTTCTGTGAGGAAAGGGTGGTTCCCGGTGGGGTGGGGCTGAAATATTCCTGTGTAGAATTTGCATGTGAAAAGAGAGTGAAGCCAAACACTTTGGGCAGGGAGGGTCCCAGCCTTGAAAAAATAAATTTGGGCCTGAAAGGTCAGGACAATATTGAAGGCAAGAGCCAGATAGGACAAATGAAGGTTCTGGAGATGGGAATGACCATGACAGGAAGCAAACTGCAATAGTCTGGATAGGATGTCAAAGAGAGCTGGGTGCCAAGTCTGGGGCTTTGGGAATGACCATGGGAATGGTGGGAGATGGGATCTGAGTTGTCTGGTGGCCTCTGCTCAATGCCAGTCAGTGAGGGACAACAGAGGAAGAGTAGGGAATGTGAGGGCTGTGGACCACAACAGAAAGGACACGGAAAAAGAAGGGCTGGAGTGGGAAGAGAAGGCAGAGTTTCCACACAGGCAGAGGAAGAATAGAGAACTAAAAGGAAAACTGATTGTGCAGTCGTGGACCGAGCTGGAGCCAGATCTGGGCTAGCAGGACTCTTAAGGAGCCTGCTTGGGCCAGAAGGGCTTGTCCAAGGTCAAACAAGGGCAGTGGCGAGGTTGGGATGCTGCTGACAAAGGAGCCTGGGAAAGGGAGAGGAGTGAGGAAGATGAAGAGCAAGGAAGGCAAAGCTAAAGGACAAAGCTGCTGCAAGAATTAGCTGGGCATTAACTGCCTGTAGCCAGGGATAGTCTGGAAATGAGGATGAGTTTAATCCCTGGAGGGTGACATTGCAGCCAGATAAGGAGATGAGGAGGAAATTCCCCTTATCATGCAAAGAACCCTTCCCCAAGGATCTCTTTGCTCTCAATGATGCTTCAGCCTCATCGAGTGCCAGCTGTTCTCATTCACTGATTTTAGCAAAGCACTTTGCAGATGCAGAGTGTTCCAGCTGTGCACGGTTTCGTGGAGCGAGGAAGTTGTTACCCATGGATGGCTGGGAAAAGGAATCTGCTGCAGGCAAGGCAGGGATTTGCTGAGCCTGGCCTTCTGCAGATCCAAGATTTTCCTCCTGGCACAGGAGAGCTCTGAAAATCAACCCAAATCACAGAAAGGTTTGGGTTGGAAGGGATCTTAAAAACCAATCAGTTCCAATACCCCCATGGGCAGGGACCCCTTCCACTGTCCCAGGCTGCTCCAAGACTCATCCAAGGGCCTTGAACCCTTCCAGGGATGGCCCAGCCACAGATTCCCTGGTCCAGTATCTCCATACAACAATCAGTGGCCAGAAACTGAGGCTTGGAGCAGTCAGGTTGGAAAGAAAACAAGAGCTTCACACTACAAGTGGTGGGAGACTGGGCTGCTCTTCCCAGAAACACAGTGGAGATGCCAGATGTTTTAATGGATTCGAGGGAGAATCAACCAAATATCCATAAGGAAGGTCCCTGAATGTTCCTTAATGAGCAAATCCCAGCTCTGGCAGTGATTTGAGCTAAATCTGGCTCCTGGAGAGTCCTTCGGGCCAAGTTTAACCCATGCAGGAATTTTTTGGCTGTGGCTGCTGGCCTTGACAGATCCTCCATCCACCTCCTTTTGTGCTCCTAGGGATATTCCCAAAGGTGACTGATGGATGTTTTTGTGCTTCCCTTGCAGCTTTCTCCCTGACCTGCTTCTCGTGCAAAGATGCAACTTCCAACATCCATTGTCTCAGCACCACCAAATGCTCGGACAACGAGAAGTATTGTCTGACAACCTATTCCACCACAGGAACCGGTGAGTGTGGAGCTTTCCCAAGGCTCTGAGGACAAGGTGGGGCTCAGGTAGGGCTGACAGCTGAGCCTCCTCCCACCAGGAGGTGCGGTGGAGGAATTAATGAGGATTTTAGCATGCAGAGAACAAATCTTGGGAAGGTGGGAACTCAGCATAGCCTGGGTCTGTTGCAACATATTGTAAAAATACGGCTTAAAGTCAATTAAAATTAAATACTGATGATTAAACACTCTCAGGACAGAGAGATGTTGGAATAAAATTAATTATTTTTATTATCCCTGCACCAAACTCCTTGTCTCAACTCCAAGCTCAAGTTCATGCCCATGGGGTGGTGGAAATGGAAAGGGCTGGATGCTGTGGAAGAGCAATCCCAAGGCACAGTGCTGATGTTTTGCAATCTCCCATTGTACAAAAAAGTCCCAAATTCTTGCCCTCAGCTGGGCCTGAAAGTAGCAGAGGATTTGTAAGACCTGGAGGTGGTGTCCATAGGTCACACATACACATTTAATCACAGAATGTGAGGAAAGCCAAGGGAAAACCCAACTGGCATCAAGTGCACAATAACGAATTCCCCACGGGATTGCACAGCCAGGCTATGACTGAAACCTGCAAAAAAAAAAAGAAAAAAAAATTCCAGGATGCAAAACTGGACTTTTCCTGTTGTTTTCTCTCCCTCCCACTCCAGGCAATGACCGGAGCCAGCGAATCACCAAGAAATGTTCTGCATTTTGCCCAACAATCGACCTGAACATCGGCATAGCCGGAGTCGCCACCAGCTGCTGCGAGACCTCCTTGTGCAACATCAGTGGGGCCAGCAGCGTGAAAACCAGTTCCACCATCCTCACCCTGGGGGTCCTGGCCAGTCTCGCCTGCATCCTCAGGATGGGTTTTTGAGGGGGTTTTGCAGGGAATGAGCTGCTTGGCTTTGCATGGCATAGTTCCAGCTGCAGTCCGTAAGGTGGGAATGCCGCCCTGTGCCTCCTGCCTGGAAGGTCACATTCCATCAAGAGATATTTTTGCTCTTTCCACGCTCTGATGACAACTCCAAATGATGTTTGGGAGAGAAAGGGATAGAATGGAGCCCTGCACATGCAGAATGGCCCCATGTGGTCGCCATCTCTCCTACTCTTGGCATTTGTAACTCCGTGCATTTTTTGCCTTTCATTTTATCCCCGCCATGCTCTCGTGCCATTTTTTACCCATTTTCCACCCTGTATCATTTTGCTCCGAGAAAGCCTTTAATATTCCAGTTGTTAAACAGAAACTGGGCACAATAAAGTGTTATTTTATTCTATTGTGTGGCTGCATGGTGTGGCACACTGGGTGTAGCTGCTGGATGTATCGATGTTATGGGACAAAAGCAGAGCCATTCCCCTGCAAGTTCACTGGGAATAATGCTGAAATATATTAAAATTACTTTGCATTCACTTCAGGAAGCCTCTCCCCAGATTCTACTATTCTGCACTGACAGAAATGGCATTTTTGTGACTCCATTTCAGAATAAACTGAATTCTATTTAACTTCCTTTCAGTTCCTCTCCTGGGGCATCTGCCTGGAAGGAAATGGCTCTTGAGCTCTCCAGGAAACAGAGGGGGCAAGGCAGGGCCTGACAGGAAAGGATCTTGAGAATTTTCTTTAAACTGGCTTAAGATCTTCCAGTGGAAATTCCCATAGAAGCATTAGGATTATTTAGAAAAAGGAGAAAAGTATTTTGCATGGTGCTTAAAGGAAAAGACAGATGGTTTCTGGAAAGAAACCTGGAATTTTTCGGACTCATCTCTGAAGAAATATTAACACTGCAAATAAATCTTTCATGTTAGCTCATGGAGTTAAAATTGAAGGGACTCATTGCCCTGCTCTGACCCTCCTTGGGGATAATCTTAGGAATGAGAGGTTTGCTCGCTCCGACCCTTCCAGGGAGGCTGAACTGCTTTCTCCTGGGATGAAAGAGCTCTCCACAGGGGAAGATCTGAGGAAGATCTCCCAGGGTAATGAGCTGGGTGCAGCTCACCCAGCTGGTTTTCCCTCTGTTGACTCCTTGCAAAGCTCCATGTTCTGCTCATTCCAACGGGTGTTTTCCAGGAGCAGAAGAAAAACAAGGTTTGGGAACAGCCACGTCTTTATTCTTCCCAACAGCTTTGCAGAGGCAACGTGAGCTTGTGGCTCCAGCTCATCCCGATCTGCTCTTACCCCTCCCTGCCCACCTTCCTCTTATCCACATCCAACCCCAGCTCTGCATTCCCTGGCTTTTTTCTCTCCCAGACTTGGCTTCTTTCTCCAGTCTTACTCTGGAGGAAGTTTTTTTCCATCCAAACTCTAATTTCCTTGCCTCAGCTCATTGTTTCCTCCTTAAAATGCAAGATTGGCCAAGGATACTTTGATTTTGGCCATGAGTCTCTGCATTCTTCCCATGGATTTATTGCCTACCCCAACCGAGCTGGCTCCATCCATCTGCCCAGTTTATTCTCTTCACCCTGCATCCTTTCCTGCCAAATTTAGGGATATTCAAGAGACACAGATCCAAAAACCCCGAACAAGCCAATTCTGTGACCTTGGCTAGCCATATTCTGCCCCACATCCTGACCATAACAGGACAACAGAACTATTTGGAATAATCTTTCTCCTGTGCTATCCACAGGTTTAGGATTCCTTAGGGACAATGGCTGGCACAGGGAAAGGCCAAGGTGGGGCTGGTAGGGCCTCAGGTCTTATTCTGCTGAGCTTGGGAGTCCAGACCTGCCCTTGGCAGCCAGGCTTAAAACAGGGTCACGTCTTGAGCTGCCTGAACTTGGCAGGTGCCTCTGTTTTGGGATGGGGAAAATCCTGGCATGGCAAAGGGGATGGAAGCACGTGAGACACCCCTGGAGGGTTTCATGCCCTGGTTATGGCTGTTGCATGGACAAGTTATAAACAGCTCTGGGAATCCAGAAGTGCCATCCCTAAGGGAGCAGCTCCATCCTGGCTGGCTCCTTCTTGCCTGATTTTCTCCTGATCCCACAGGCTTTTCCCTAGTGCCCAACAAAATGCATCCATGTGCTCCAAAGCTGACCCACATCCCAAAGTCTTTATCTGGAGGTGGGAGCAGCAACTTCCTGAGGCACAGGAGGCCCTAAAAACACGAGAGCTCCCGCAGTGAACCCTCCCCTTGGAGTGTTGTGTAAGAGGAGACTCTGCCAGCCTTCCTGAGAAATCCTGATTGACACCTCCCACGCAGGTGCTGCTCCCTAATTCCAAATCCTTCCATCACCTCGGGTTTCTGGTGCCTCCCATGGCTGCACACTCCTCACACAGGAGCCTTGAGCTGCTCCACGAGCAGAGACATCCATGATGCCTGAAGGGCTTTTGGGAAGGAGATGGGAATCTCATTCCAGTAGCTGGGATTGCTCCAGGGAGGTAACTGCCTCTCTCTCCCTGTGGATTATATAAAACTCATTTTTCAGAGCTCTGAGTCACTGCACAAGAACCTGGATTGGCCAAGGAGGCTTTTTCCTGCCTACCTGAGGCATCTGCAGGAGGTGCTTTGACTTTGGCCCTTCTTTTCCCTCTCTCAGCGCTTTCCCACCATTGATTCTGAAGGATCTGTGCTGCCTTTAGTTCTCCTTGAATAATTCCCCTCCTTTTTCCTTCATGGCGTGAAATTTCTCTCCCTTTTCCCTGTTTATTTGCCCAGATTGAAGACAGTGCCTCGATGCCAAAGCAAGACACAGGCTGGATGCAAGAGATCAAAGCAAGGCCTTCACTGGGTCTAAAAAACTTCTGGAAGCCATGGAAAGGGACAAAAGCCACCCTCTTCCCCAAGCTGACTGCTGCTCTCTTGTCATGGAGCCAAATCATGGCTCCAATTGGAGTCCATTGCCAACTCATGGCTCCAATTAGAGATCCACTTTAATTTTCCCGAATGGATAATGATAAGATTACTCTAGAGAGGTGACTCAGCTTCCTTGGGGATTTTTTTTTTTTTTCCCAGTCTTCCTCAATCTTATTCCTCCCTTGGTATCCCTGCTCCAGGCCTTCCTCCAAGCATGAATCCCGGGCAGCAGGAGACATCCTCTCCATGCTGGATGCTTGAGTGATGCCTCTGAGGGCTTTTGAGTTTTGTAATAAATAAATAATAAATAAATCAATCTCTTTTACAGCTCTCCACGCACTGGGAAGAGGGAATGCAGCATTCCAAGGTACCTTAGAACCACGGTACTAAAGAAGACATTCATGTCCGGGAGACAGCTCCCAGAAAACACAGAAAATCCCATTTCCAACCCAAATTTCTCTCCTTCATACATATTTGTTGGATGTGCTGGGAATGTTTTAGCCTCACTGCTCTTTCAAAGTCCAAGTCAAAATTGTCTTGTGCTGATCCCATTCCCAGAAGGTTCATGTGGGAATGAAATGGATGTTGGAAACATCAACAAAGCCATGGGATGGGGCTTGGAGCAACCTGGGATGGTGGAAGGTGTCCCTGCCCATGGCAGGGGGTTGGGCCAATGTGATTTTTAGGGTCCCTTCCAACCAACCCAGTCTATGATTCCTTGGAAATCAACACAAGCAGGGATATGAAAGGGGAAAGGAATAAACACAAGTCTATGGGATAAATAAGACCAAAAATAAGGGGGAAAAAGGTTCTGTCCTTTCACCCTCATTGCAAAATGCCAGCAAGGAGCCACACCCACTAATTAGGAAGAAAAACCTGTTTATAAAACACTTCAGCAGAAGACCAAGTTGTCCTGTGTGAAGCACAAGGCTCAATTTGATCATCACCACGTCCCCGCTGACCTCACCAACCTCCAAACCCAGGGAATGTCTGTTTGGACACAGGGCTTGAACAACTCTGGAATTCACCACCTGATGAAGTTATCCCAGGAGCAGATCAGGAGGGCCTGAAAAAAAGTGTCAGACAATCACATGGATCAGGAAATCATCCAGTGCTGGAATGATTCATGTTAGAAACAGACAAAAATATCTTGCTGATGGGTACATCCAGGGAATTGCCTGCAAAGTTATTCCATAATTGCCAGAAAAAGCAGGGTTTGACAATATTTCCTTTCTGCTGTCCAGGACTAAACTTGTTTTAGAAGAAGCTCTGTGGACTTGGCAGCTCAAGCTCTTAAAAGATGCATCTTGAACGAGGGTCTCTATCCCAGACTGCCAGAAACAGATTTTAAGGAATTCAGAGGAGAGGAGCAATCCAGAGGAATAAAAGCAAAAGGACTGATTTAAGAGGAGAGATTGAAAAAATGACACTTGGAGGGAGCAAGAGCAGAGCTGCAATTCCAGGGTGCCAATTTGTGGGCTTGGAAACAGAGGCCTGATTTCAAGAAACTGTTGGGTGTGGAGAAAAGCAGCTCCTCTAAAGAATCCCTGGATAGCAGCAAAACTTCATTAAATCAAAATTGTACAAAGTATTTGAGGATTACAAGCAGGAAAAGAGCAAGTAGAGGGATTAACCAGAGGAAAATTGATAAAGAAATGAAGGCTGAGGTGAAAATTTGAGGAAAAATCTTCTGTTTAACCAACCATTAGCTGATTTAACTTCGTGTAAAACACCCTGATTTTATTTGAGGTAAACCAGCTTAGGCCAGCTCAGAGGCTGAGTCTGGTGCTGTTGAATAATTAAAGCCAATGAACGGCACAAACCCTGGAACATCACGTGCTGTCTACGCAAAGGGATTAGAAAAATTCATTCTTAGGACTCTCTCCCGAAGCCTCCAGGCTCTGCTTTCATCAGAGCAGCAGCTCTGGAAGGAAGGAAAGGCAGAAATCCAGAGGAGGAGAGAGCAGATCCCAACTTCCCATCACTCACACGACCAGAAGAGCAAGAAATGGGTGGCTGAAAGGGCTTTTCCCCGAGGTGCCAGCCCCTTCCAAGGGCTCCAGCATGGAGAACTCCCACATGAACATTCCACACCCTTGGGTTGATTTCATGTCCCCACGCGAGCCATCGGGAACCTGTAAAACTGCTGCTGTTGGGCTGGGGTATAAAACCTGCCCTCCAAACAGCTTCCCAGTCCTGCTGGGAGCATCTGCTGGAGATGAGGACTCCTCTTGTCACCTTGCTGGTTGCTGTCCTGTGTGTGGAACAAGGTGAGCCTGTCATGCTGCTCCTGCTTAAGACAAGGATTAGAGGGAAGATGGTGACAATTTTCCACGTGGCAGAACTTTAGGGGGCTGTCACCAACTTGGCAGTGTTGTGATGGTGTCACCAATGTCCTTTGGCACCTCAATCAGTGATTTGATGCAGAAATAAGGACCTGATGAATTAATTCTTCTTTCCAGTGGTAGAGCTCTGGTGGTGCTGGATGCCAGATTAAATCCACACAGTAGTCTTTGGGATCTTCCAAATGGAGGCAAGTTGGAAGTGATAGAAAGCATAACAAAGTAGTTTTTTTTCTTAAAAAATTCAGGGTTTGGGTATTTTTGGTACTTTTCTGCTCTGCTGCTTCCTGCCTTGTAGTGGTTTGCCACGTGTCTTCTTTGGGAATGCAACAGTGGGAATTTTTGTAGATTAAATCTGCAACAGAGGAGAAAGAACTTTTCATGTTAAAGGCATCCCGCTCCCAAAGGGAAGGCTGAGTGCTGTCCTCCTTCTGGGAGTGAGACACACGTGTTGCTCCATCACTCCTGGCACGTGGGAATGATGACCAGAGTGCCAAAATCTTCCCCACACCTGATGGTTTCCCAGAAACCGTGATATGAATCTGGTTGAGAAAGAGGCTTCTAATTAATCAATTATCACTGATTATCCCCCTACTCCCAAATCCTTTGGAACCATTCTCCAGTGTGCCTGGAAAAGCAGGAGCTTCAGACAGTTTTGGGGTGGGAAAAGGACTATTCAATCTGGGAAAAAAAATGGATTTTGTGTCCACCATTCCTGGTTGAAGCAACATAACATGGACAGAAGGGGAGAATTTTCAATGGCAATGTTCTCAGTGTGACCCAGGAGGAAGAGGAAAGCTCACACAGAGATCCAGGACCACAGGTTCATGGTGGGATTCCTTACTGGTGACACCTTATACTGGCATCAGATTCCCAATGGATTTTAGGACAGGCTTTTACACAGCACCTTTCTGTGGCCCAGCCGAGATCAAGAATGAGATTGCAGCTTTCTGGCCTAAAACTGGGACGGAGGAAAATGTGGAAACTGTCATTTGATCCTTCTCAGGTATCCTGGGTCCCCATCCAAGACCCTCATGACCAAATTTTGGTCAAAACTCTTGATCTCTCAGCCAACCAAAGAGGGTCTTTCACCTTTTCCATCCATGAACTCACTGTTATGGATATTTTGTGTCCAGCAGAAATCCTAAAAGGTCTTGATCCTTTTCATAGAATCACAGACTCACTAAGGGTGGAAAAGACCTCTAAGATCATGAAGTCCTTGCTGCAATGTTGGGCAAAATCAGGCAAATGTTTTTTTAAGGTGTCCCTGAAAGTTTCCAACGAGGAAGATTCCACAGCCTGGAACTGCTCAGAGACTCTCATCCCTTTAGGAATTTAGTTTTAATATCTCTCAGCATCTCTTTTTGTACTGTTCTCCCATATTCCCACCATAGGACACATAAAATATTTTATAACTTTCTTCTTGGCTGCTTCTTTTTTCTTGCATGAAGAAGATTCCTGTGACTTTCCTCAGCATATTCTCATCTTCAACAAACAAAACAACCCTTCCAACCTTTTCTACAAGGTCATATTTCCAAGATCTCTGACCTTTTCTCCTCCCTCTCCTCTGGTCCTTCTCCAAATGCTCTGCATAGTTTTGGAAGTGCCACGGAGAGATTTGGGCACCAAGGTTCCAGCTGAGGCCTTGCCAGGGTGGAAAGGCCACTTTGCATATCTTGCACATGACATTTCTGCCCCTTGGGTGACGTCTGTTTCCGTGGCTGGAATGTGACTCTGTTGACTCCTGCTGTTGTCACTGTGGCTGTGAATTCTAACTGAACCAGTTGTTTGTCACCCTACATTTAAGTGTCTCAGTTTCATCTAAATGTCCTTTATTTCTCTTTACTGAGTGCACCCACTCTGTTTCCACTCTATTATTGCATCCACCTATCAAAATTTACAGGATCATGGAATGGTTTGGAAGGGATCTTAAAGATCAGCTCATTCCAGCCCCTGCCATGGGCAGGGACACCTCCCACTACCCCAGGTTGCTCCAAGCCCCATCCAACCTGACCTTGGGCACTTCCAGGGATGGGGCAGCCACAGCTTCTCTGGGCATCCTGTGCCAGGGCCTCACCACCCTCACAGGGAAGAATTCCTTCCATTGCTCCAGTTGGTTTGACCACAAATCCTTGGGAATCACCCTCTGAGGGTGTTTTCCTGTCTGGCTTTGCACCCATTCCCTGGCATTTTCACCAGCTCACGTTTCCTGGGCTCGCTTGTGAATAATATCATTCAATGTCAAAAATTCCTTAAAACCTCACTGAATCTCCTCTACTCTGTACATGAAAATTCAACTTCTTTCAGAGGTGAATGAGGCTAGAAAGCTGCACAGGACCAACAGCTGATGACTTTTTTCTTTCCTTCTATCAGAAACTTCTCGTTTCACGGTGTGACCTCCACTGCCCTTCCACTCCCTCGCTGCCAACTTCTTATCGGGAAAAGCTGCGCTCACAGGGGTGTGTCCTTTAGTTGTTTTTGCCCTTTCCAAAGTGACAGACTGTCCCCAGACTCAGCAGGAACTCAGCCAGCATTTGGGTTTGTTTGCCTCCAAAAATTAACCGTGTTTTTAAAGAAACTCAATCACAAAACCCCACACTTTGCTCGGGGTGATTTCACAAACTCAGGACCCAACCACCACCATAAAACCTTTCAATCTGCCTGGGTGGAGAGTGCTCTGCACATATTTTGGGGTGTTTTATCACCCAGGCTGTGGTTTTGCATTTCTTCCTCTTTTTACTGAATCTAAGAGGCTTTCCAGAGGTCTTTCTTACCACGGTCTGGTTTTGAGGGTGAGAACTGATATTTTTGGCAGGAAACACAACTCATCACTGTGTGACCTTCCTGCCAGCCAACTGCCACTTTTGCAGATGTAGGAATTATCTCACCAAATCTAGCTTTTGGTTAAGATTTTCCATTCATTCTCTATTTTATACTAAAACCAGAAGTTTGACAGAGCATCTGAGGGCTCTCATCACTTCCTAGAACTGAGGTTAGGCCAGTTCAGAGACGTTCAAGCACAAAAAAAGAGATGTGACAGCAGCCTCTGAGCCAGAGGAAAGAGAAGTAGGACACTGGGCATTGTCCACCTCCTCGAAATGCTCCAGGCATCTTTAAATTCTCCCTGCCAAGCCCTGCCCAGGAGAAACCCTGAGCAGTAATTGGCAATTCCCCCGTGGCCGAGCCCTCAGGCCGAGCCCTCAGGATGGAGCCGCTATGGCTCAGCAATAATCTCCATCATAAAAGCCCTGAAATCCTTGAATTCCACTCACATCTCCTGCTCCCAGGGATTGCAAACAGATCGATAACACTTCGAAGCCTGATCCAGAGGAGACAGAGAGGGATTTAACGCTGCTGCCACGGGTCAGGGGATAAAGAAAGTCACTGGTCATTCCCACAAAAACATTCCTCAGACTGCAACGAGGGAAATGGAGATCTCTGCACCGCAGCTTTTGTGGTTTTTAAACCTTGTAATGTGCTTTTTCCCCTTTTTTCCCCTGCCAGTTTATCCATTCATGTGCTACACCTGCCAAGAACAGGAGTCCAACAAGGACTGTTTGACCATTTCCATGTGTGCCAAGGAGGACAAACACTGTGTGACCGTCCGGAAGGACATCGGGACAAGTAGGTTTGGGAACAGCACCTTGTTTGTTTTGTAGGAGAGCAGTCCCAGGAATGGGATTTCATCCCAGTATGGGAACAAGAGGCCTTGGTGGCCAACTTTTAGGAGACATTGACCTTGTGGTTCCTTACTGCAGTGTCCAGAGACACTTGATATTCCAGCTGGGAATTGGGGAAATGCTGAGGACACACAGAGCAGCACCAGGGAGTGGATTCACACCTGGAGCTGCGCATGTTCCACTCCCAGAGCTGTTTTGAGAAGGGTTTTGGCCAAGCCTCACCATGGCTGACTCCCTGTGCCAAGCACAATCCTTCAGGTATGTCCTGGGGGCTCTGCGCCCTCAAAGACCTCCACATGTTCTTATGGCAAATCTCAGGTCATGCAGAACATTCCCCTTGGGTTTATGTTGTAGGAAAAACTATCCTGGTGGGAACGACCCAGCCTGAGCATCACTTCAGGCAGCTGGAACTGAAAGCCCCCCACCAGGTGCTAATTCCACTTTAGGATTGACAAAACACGGAGTACCAGAGAAGTCCTAGTTGGACCTGATGATCTTAAAGGCTTTTCCAAACCTTACCAGTTCTAGGATTCTATGAAACTGTGGATGCCCCATCCCTGGAAGTGTCCAAGGCCAGGCTGGATGGAGCTCTGAGTAATCTGGTCTGGTGGGAGGTGTCCCTGCCCATGGATGATCTTGAAGCTCCCTTCCACCCCAAACCATTCCATGATTCTGTGATTAATTCCACAAAATTTGCCTTGAGCATTCGTGCCTGCCCTTCCTTTACTCACCAAAACAGATTTAGCCATAAAAATACTTAAACAATGCTTTTTTCATCCTCCTTTTTCTTTCCCCCCCTCCTTTTATTTCCTGCACTAGAGCCCAACAAGCCTAAATACGTCATCTCCAAGATGTGCTCTCCAACCTGTCCAGCAACAGGTGAGCAACAAACCCAAAGCTCCCAGAATGTCTCCTGCTGTGAGAAACCCTTGTGCAACGTGAATGGAGTCAGCAGCCAGCAAAGCAGCCACGGAGTGATGTCCCTGGGTGTCCTGGCCAGTGTCACTTACATCTTTGCATACGGATTGTGAGGTGTTTGGAAGAGCTCCCCATGATGGCTGAAATAAAAGTATTGTTCTGGGATAATTTCTGCTCTCAAAGATTCGTGTTTTGTGGTCGAGCTTCCCCTGGGACTTTCAAGAGAGCCTGGATAAGTCAGGGGCTGAACTCCCATTGATTTCCTGAGCCTACTTGAATCCAAAGTGTCCCCAGACATCCAACTCACCTAAGAAAACACATAAATAGGGCCTTTTAAACATGTTCAAGCTTCAAATCATTATTGCTTCGAGGAGATCCTTGAAGGCATAGTTTTGTCTCTTACTTTCAAAGCTCTGTGAGGAATAACATCCCACCCTGCCTGAAACACAGGGAATGGCTCCACAGTCGTGTCAGCACAGGGGATGATCGGTGAATTCGTTCACAGCGAGTCTGGTTATCAAACATCTGTTTATAAACAAACAGGTGGAAGTAAAACTGACTTCTGGCAGTGCTGTGGATGTTTCTCCAGCCTCGGTGGGGAGCAATTTCTGTCCTCTCACGCTCTTCGTTCTCGCTTCACATTTTGGAATGAGCTTCCCTTACTGGAGAAAAGGGGGAAAGGCAGAGAGGGAAAAACGTGGCTGAGAGAGGAAAGGCAGTGGGAAGGTGGGAGAGAGAAGGGAAGGAACGGGGACAGCCTGCCGAGCTGGGATTTGCCCTCACACTGCCTCCTCATGGACCTCATCCAGCTGGAAAAGACCCTGATATCTATTCCCCTCTTTTGTTTTCAGGGCCAAAACACCCTCACACAGCTGTTGCCAACCCCTGTCATTCAGAGATTGTGAGAGGCTCTCTACAGACCCACGTTCCTGGCAGAGAAACCATCAATTGTGTTGAGCTTTGTTCGGTTTTGCCCTCTGAGCGCTCTGCTCCCTCCTCTCCCCACGGGAGCTGCAGCTGAGGGGAGACAGAAAAGCTCTGTAGGAGGCCTGAGGGTGTCACAGAGAAGAAGAAGGGGCAGCCAGCCAGGGACTCACACAAACAGCTCAGAGCTTCTTGGGTCACAGCCCCGGCTGCAAGCTCCCATTCCTGGAAAACACACACACACAAAAAAAAGAAAATAAAAAGCTGGCAGCATCCCGAGCTCAGCTGTGTCCTGGGAGTAACCAGAGCTGGTCCAAACAATTGAAGGGTGTTGGCATTTTTTTGTTGTGTTTGATGGTTAAATGAGATCTTTGCTTTTTCTGAAGCATTGCCCTGGAACTCTGCTGGGTTTTGCTTGCACATGTGGAAGGATGTGGATTTTTAGAGGCATTCACGGTGCCTGGATTTCAGAGCTATTGGTTTTCCAAGAGGAGAAAAGATTCCACATCAACTTCATGTTTTGTGCTGTGAGCTCTGGGCCTGGTGACTGGTTTTTAACATTTTGTTTAATGGGTGGAGGGGAAATGAAGGAAATGAAGGAAATGAAGGAGGTGATACCACGGTGGTGGGAAGGGACAAGAGGACATCCCACGGGGCAGACTGGTGAGCTGTGCCTGGAGATGACAGATGTCAAAAGACCAAATTAACAACAGAACCTGCTGTTAATTTTCTCTCACCAACGACAGCCTCAAAGGGGAAGGAAAATTAGGATGGTGTAACGATCCGGTTTAAACTCAGAAAAGAAAAGAAACCTAAGTCTCTGTGCATAAACAGGAAAGAACTTAGAAGGTTCAAAATATAGAAATGTGATAAAAACCAACACGAGGCCAGATGCTGATGCCAAAAAATTGATGTATTTTATTTAATAGTAGAGAGGCATAGAGAAGGAAAGAGAAAAGGAAGGGAAGGAAGNGAGAAAAACAAGTGTGCATAGGGGGCTGGAGGGGACGGGGAGATGTGACAGGGGTTAGATGGAAGCACATCAGCCATCCAGGGGTCCTGATGATGTCTCGTTGCTCCCCTCCCTCTGATCTGCTGGTGGTGAGGGTCCACCGTGGCCACTGTGGCCACTCCACCACACGCCACAGAGAACAGGGGGTTAATGCACGCTTTGGGCCAGGGGGGAACCCCCACGAATCTCCCCTTGCAGGGGCTGGCTTGACACACTGTCCCTGGCAGCTCTGAGGGTCTGCTGCATCATCTCTGGTGCTCTGGGGCAGGGTCTGGGCACCCCTTTGGGGGTCCCTGTGATGGGCCCTGTCCCCCCTTCTGCTGTTGCTGAGCTTCCCCCCCGGGTGACGCCCCTCAGCTGGGCTCCTCTGCACAGGGCAGGAGGGGCGGTCACTGCACCGCTGACCAGAGGCTTTTCCAACACCCCCAAAGCCTCTCCTCCCTCCACCCCTTGGTGTGAGGGTCTGGGGGAGCCTGGCAGCTGATAGCCCTGGGGCTGTGGTCTGCACCTTGGAGGTGTTAAGCCTGTGCTTTGTGAATGTCCCCAGCCCTGAGTTGTTACTTTATCTGATCTCCATCAGCAGTCAGGGCCTCAGTCAGGGCCCCATTCAGGGTTCTGTAGTCCTCTCTGCAGCTTTTGTAATAGTTTTAAAAGTCCTTCATGAAAATGTCTAAGTCATAAACTATAATATTTCAGTCTCTGACAGATGGAGAAGGGGAAGAATGAGTTTTTAAACCAAAAAGAAGGAAGAGATGTCCAGCTGCTCAGGGCAGGCACTGGCAGCACTGGTAGGGCTATGGTGGCTGTGCTGCATCCCAATTCCAGGAACAAGTCCTCCAGGAGTAAGTCCTCCATACCCTGGACAGTTTTTCCCTGCAGGACCTTGGGTGCTTTCGAAAAACTCCAGCAAAGTTGGGCTCTGGGCCAGCG
The DNA here is from genome assembly GCA_013397235.1 of Lanius ludovicianus. Classification (NCBI taxonomy): domain Eukaryota; kingdom Metazoa; phylum Chordata; class Aves; order Passeriformes; family Laniidae; genus Lanius; species Lanius ludovicianus. The sequence continues at coordinate 375,355 of VYXG01007609.1, read as the reverse complement.
TCGTTACTGTTTTACCACCTGTCATGCTGGCAGGAGAAAGAGGAAGTAGAAGGAGCAATTTATATCTCTACCAGTTTCACTGGACATGAGAAAGCAAAACCTTGATGGGAGAGACCATCTGGAGGAGAAGGAACAAGTGGAGGGTTGACATAAGTCCGGAGAGGATTTGGGGAACCAGAATGCGTAGAGTAAAGGAGGGAGAACAAAACTTACCCAGATCTTTTGCAGACCCTTTTCCCCAGCTCTTCTCCCTGCTTTTCACCACAGCAGTTTGAGTGCTGCCAGAAGATCAAATGACAGAGGGGTTTCCTAGAATTGTCTACAAATTTAGAGGAACCCTTTCTTATCCTGAAATTTCTGGATGCCGAAGCAGCTGAATTAGCCAGGATTATTCTGCCTGACTCTTTGGAGATGAAGGGATTGTGTTTAACAGGATTTACAGGTTGTCTTCTTCACCCACCTGGTTCCTGGACTGAAAGCTCCCAGCTGTGGGAGCTGAAGGTCAGGAAAAAGTAAATCTGGAGGTGGGAATTCCGAATGGACTTTGTCACTGCTGATCCTCTGAGTGGAAAAACGCTGGAACTCTTTCAAATAAAGAAGGAAGGAGGACAATTTAAAACTCTCCTTCTTGATTGGAGGTGAGGAATGGGCTGATTATGAGGTCACAGCTCCATTTCCATTTCCTCCATTCCCTGGGCTGGAGGAAGGTGCAGGTAGAAGATCGAGGCTTCTGTGGCTCAGCTTTAGGCACAGCTTAAATCCCCTTTTCCCACACGGACTGAATCAGTCCCATTGCCCTTTTCCAGTGTGAGGTTTGGGTGCTGGTGCTCTCCAAGCTGTCTGGGAGAAGAAATCCAGGTGATTCTTGGAGCTACCACTTCATTGTAGGATTTGTTTTCCAATCCCACAACTTTGAGCCGCACTTGCAGCATCAGGAGATGAGTTCGTGCTTCCACATGTGGAGTGAGAGGGAAAACAGGTGTGGAGACACAACCACATCAAACACAAGAGCAAGAACCATTTTGCTGCCACAGATATTAATGAGATGAACTAATTAACACATCAAAAGTGAATAAAATTAGTGTTTTCAACATGAATATGCAAATCAGTGAGGGTTGTCAGCCAAAGTGGTGTCCAGGAAAATCGGGAAAAGAAATCCATCACAGCTACTAAACCCAGCCTATTTCTCCTGCTCCTGTTTCTTCTCAACAGGGAAATCCGGGTGTTTTGGGAGACTGGAGATCAACAAATCACAGACTCATTTAGGGTGTAAAAGACCTCCAAGATCATCGAGCCCAACCTGTGGCCCATTCACACATTGTCAATCAATCCAGAGCATTGAGTGCCACACCCAGAGCCTTTCCATGACGAAATGTGGAAATAATCCATCATGAAAGGGCAGAGGGGACCCTCTGGTGAACACAGAATGTTGGAAAAAGACGAGTCCAGACTTGGAAAAAAGCTCTGAAATAGAGCATCAAGCAGTGGTGTAGGGGCTATCAAGGAGGCGGGGATGAGCAGCAAGAATTTTGTGACAGATGCGTGATACCCCCACCTGTGACAGGATAACAAAATCTGTGAGGGTAAAAGTGGTACCTGTCACACAGCTCAGCCTTAATAAAGCTTTTGGCAGCCTGTCACATGATGGGCTCAGAAGCAAAACCAAGAAAACCCAGTCGGGCTGAAATCACGAGCAAATCACAGCCACCAATTTGCTGTCAGGCTGGAACGATCCATTAAAAGCCTCCTCTTGGCTCTGGGATGATGCAAAGTTTTAATTGCTGGCTTGGATGACGGATTAGACAATAAATTCACTGAGCTCACGGGTGACAAGTGGAGAGAATCAGCGAACAGGAGGATTCTGGGTGATTCCAGTAAATTTAAGTGGTAGGCTGGGAAAAGAGGGTGTAATTTAGGAACGCCAAGCACAAAGCTCTCCAGTGAATGTGGCACAAATATGGGGTGAGGGAATCTCCCTTGCAGCAATCTGGCAGGAAAAGAATTCGTGCTGGATCACAAGTTTAACATGTGTCAAACTTTGGGGGGAAAAAAAAACGTGAAATGAAGCCTTGCTGGAACTCTGCACTCCATGGAAAAATCTTACACATTGCACTGGGAGGTGCAAACTGGTGTGTGATGGGATGGGCACCTTCCAGATCCTCCAAATGGAGGGCTCGGGCTGCTTTGCTTTCCCCACTTTTTATGTTGGGGTTTAAACAGCAGCAAACAGGATTTTAAATGGATCAGAAGGGATTCCCGGCATTTAAAGTAGGGTGAAGGGCTGGGAAACTGCCTCCAGAAACCAGAGCTTTAGCACCATAATCAGGATTCATCAAAGCATGGAAAAACTGTGGCCTCAGCCTCTGCCTGGGGATGGGAGAATGAACTCATTCCTGGTCATTCCCATTCCTGCTTCTCTCTGTCCCCTTTCTGTCATTCCCACGTGGAGCTGGTTCCCTTCACCAGAGCAGAATTGTGATGTTCAGGGTTGGCTTTCATGGAATGTTTTGGGTTGGAAGGGACCTAAAAGATCTCATTCCAGCCACTCTGGCAATGAGCAGGGACACCTTCCACGAGATCAGGCTGCTCCAAGACAAAGATAGAACAGCAAAAGTGACCCAAAGCTCTTCCAGTGATGTGGAAATAAATCCCATGTAGGAACCTCCACTCCAAAGGACGTTCAGCTCCAGGGTTCCCAGGATTTCAGTCAACATTAAAGCAGTGCTGAGGCAGAGAGTGGAGAGAGCTCGGCGTAGGAATGATAGTTTTCCCATTTTCTGGCTGATTCCTTACTCAGGCAAGTCCTTAAATTCCATGCAAAGCATCAGGGGTGCCAGGGGTACAATTTTCCTCGGTCCAGGAGAGGCAGGAACAGGCCCTGGCTCTGCATCCAGGGCTCACAACAGCTCACCTCGGACCTGCCTGCAGCCCCAGGATGCAGAATTAGATGTTAATCAGCAATTAGGCAATGAGCAGACCCCAGTCCTGGGAATGAGAAACTCCCTTCTGCAGTCACAGGAAATTGGAGGAATAAAACTCCCTGAGAGATCTTCGGGGAGGAGAGCGATTTGATAGCACAAAAATTGTGGGGAAAGTGGATTTTGCCTTTCACATTCTTGTCAGAGACTGAAAATAGTTCATGCTTCAAACATTGATATAAAGTTTTGCTCATTATAAAGAAGCTACAACTGAAGAAGCCTCCCTGAAGGGTGGGACTTTGGACTGAAGTCAAACTGCTGATGAGATGAAGGGAAACCCCTTGTTCAGTCATCTCAGGCTGAGGGAAAGGTGTGCATCCACAAAAGGCCAAAGCCACCAGCCACAACTCTCCCTGGCTGAGTTTGGGGTGGGAGAAGAGCACAGCTCACAGTAAAGCCAGGTTTGCACAGACTCCTCCAGCTGAGGGGGGAGGAGGAGGTTTTGGGTGCAACCTCTGGTGAGAGGCAATAAACACCCATCCTCCTTTACACAAACTGGCCCAGCTGTGGAGCCCCCAACCCCCCAGGGCACATCCACGGGACTTTCCTGTGAGAGGCTTTGCCCCACAGGACTGAACAGGATGCAACAGACCCAGAGTCTGCTGTGAGAGATGGCTCCTCTCCCCCGGGGGGACATGCCCAGAGATGCCCACCCAGCCTGAGCATTTAAACTGGACTCTATGCCTTTTGGGGTCACCTTCACCACCCAGAAGAGCTGGAGCTGTTCTCCAGCTGGAGAGGATCACTGAACATCTTTGGGATCCATGGAGTGGTGATATTTTCCTT
>VYXG01007609.1:351987-365461 GCA_013397235.1 Lanius ludovicianus | reverse complement strand
CAGGGCGGAGCCGTCGCCCTTTCTCCACCCCCCGCGCCCGGCCCTGCCGCCAGCCTGCGCTTCTCCAGCCGCCCTGCGCGTTTCTTCGGCCACATCGTCCGCACCATGAAGGCGCTCCTGCTCGCTGTGCTGGCCGCGGTGCTGTGCGTGGAGAGAGGTAAGGAAAGGGGATGCCCCCGTCACCATCGCCTCCCCGCCAGGTCCGCCGGTCCCTCGCCAGCCCTGCGTTTGAGAGCAAATTGGGGGGGTGGGGGAGTGATGCGTGTGGCAGGGTGGGCTGTGGAAGTTGGAGGATTGTAGGGGATATAAGGGTTGAAAAGAGGCTGGGGGCACAGCGGGATGGCTCGGTGCGGCATGCGGGGGTGTCTTTCCAAGGACTGCCTCGCAGCAGTGTCCCTCCTGAAGCAGGAACTTCGGGGCTTCCCCGCCTGTGTGAATAGGTGAGCATCTCCGGCTGTGCGGGTGGATATCCTGGAGCTTTTCCCAGTTGTAGCTCGAACAAAGAGCGGGGCCGGCTCCGCTCCCCGTTTTCGGCGCAGCGAGCCGGGATAACGGCGCTGGGATGGGCTGAGATGCAGCCGAGGGGAAGGAAGGTGGAGGGGAGAGGCAGCCCAGCCCCGGCAATGGCTGATGGAGCAGGGCAGAGCCGCTCGTGATTCTGGCTCCTGCTGCCACCTCCGAGCATCCTTCGGGACCGGCTGCGGTGGCGCGATGACCCCTAAGGACCCTGTGGGGCGCATCTTGGGGCTGCCACCGAGCTTGGTAGGGGGGGAGAACGCGGTTCCTGTTGCTGTGTGTGAGACTGCCAAGTTGCTCAAGTCGCAGGGCCTGCCATCCCTGCCTTCCCCATGGACTCCATCCCTGACTATCCAAACTCCGTGGGGCCGTGCAAAACCACGTATTGTTCCCGTACATGTCGCTGCTTGGAGAAGCCAAACAAAGAGCAAACGGGAGAGTTCTGAGCTCTCCCAGCCCCTGCTCAGCAAACAGCGTCCCTTCTTGTTTTCTGAGGGCACCGCTGAGAAGAAACTGGCTGTTTGCTTCCCTTCCCATTCCCCCTTCCCAGTGGGATCCGGGAAGCAACTGGCAATTGAAGCGTGGAGTCTCGGGCAGAGCCCAGCTGGCTTGTGCTCAGTTCCAGCTGGGAGGATGGGCTGGCCAGGCCAAAGCAGTGAAGGGTTTCATTCCCCACCATCCCTCCCAAAAAAAAACCCCCACTACAACCCTTACAGCTTTAAAAGTAAGTTTTTATTCAGGGAAAAGGGGTTGTTGCTGGTGGTTTTATCCCCAAACACTTCCAGCATATCCAGGGGGGATCTCACAGAAGAGCTTTACCCCCTGCTCAAAGATCTTGCCTGTGGATCTTGATAAGGATTTTGCCTAAGAGAATGGAAAAGCGGCATCGGGGCTGAGTGGAAAAGCTGCTGAAGCAACAGCATTTTCCTGCTGCGGCCGAGCTCCAGAGTGGGCTTTTAGAGGCATTTTTTCCCTGTCTTTGCAAGAATGGTTCAACCTCTTATCTGAAGGAATTCCCCCCAAATACCCTGTTCTGTTTTGGGAGCTCTTTGTTCCTCCGAGAAGCTGAGCAGCAAACAAATAAACACAAATTCTTTCATTGGTGAAAACAAGGCTTCTCTTTTGCATTGTTGAGTCTTGGGATTTTTTTTCCTTTTTTTTTTTTTTTTTCCTTTTCTTGTAACCTTGAGCTGTAACTCTTTGCTCCGTCTCCAGCTGCATGAAATTAATTCTGCCACCCTTCTTGTGCCTTTTGTCTAAACTACTCAGCCTGTTTGTGCTCTCCTAACTCTGCAGTGGGTGTTTTCTGGGGAGCAGAAAGTGACTGAATATTTCTGTTCTTAAACTCTGCCTCTTCTGGAAGGATTTTTTTTTTTTTATCCTTAAACAAGGGGTAATAGGTAGGTGTGACAAAGAAAAACACGGGGACAGGTAGGAGATGCTGTGGCAGGAGCATGGGTTGAGTCACGTGGCAGAGAATTTCATGGCCAACAGCACTTTTATGTCATGTCCAAAGATTTCTGGTGTGTTTGTTCCTGGAACCTTTAATGAACAGCATTGCACCACTTGTGCCTTCAGCGAGCAAATGCATATGGGGACATCTGTCCTGCCAGAATGCCCACAGGAAGCCTGTAATCCCCTTCATTCCTGACTGCAGAAGATTCCTGGGATGAGTCAATTTGCCTCCTCGGGCTGGTTGTGAGGTGAAGGGTTTGGGACAGGTCACCTGAGACTTGGGAGCAGAGCTGGGCTTCACTCCGAGGTCCCACAGGGAGTTGTGGCCACTCAATGGATGGGCTCAGCAGTGACTCAGGTCCCATCCTCCTCTCCCTCTCCCAAATCCAGAAATCCACTGAGGAATCTCTCCTGGAGGTTTTGACTCAGCTGGTGGCCCTGTAATCCCGCTGCCGACAGTTGTGGTGGCTGTGTTGGTGTGCTCAGGTAACCCGAGTTTGTTGTAGGGATTGTTGCCAGAGTGAGGATCCTTGGAGGATGTGTGAGCCAGTCCAGGAAATTCCTGCTTGGGGGGTTGTGGTGTTGGCTTCCTCTCCAAAGCAGAGGTTTGGCTGCTCTGCTGTGACATTCAGGATCTCCCACTAGCCCACTTTAATCTGTTTCTCTGAGATTATATTTTGTTTTCTTTCCCCTCCTTGGCTGTAGCTTCTCAAAAGTCATTCCTCTGAGAGCAATTGCTATTTTTTTTTCTCATTTTTCTTGTAGAAACCTTTTATTTTCCTGAGAGAAACGGGAATGAGAAGAAGCTTGGAGTGTCGTGCCGTCCCGTGGCAGAGTGGGACAGATGCTGAGCAATATTTATCCAAATAATTCTTCAAAATATCCATGGCAGGAACTGCTGAGCCTCAAGAAGCCCATCCCAGGGCTTCCCCCACTTCACTCCCTTACGAAAATATTCTGAGGGTGTCTACAAGAAAGCTGGAGAGGGATTTTTTTACAGGGATAGGGCAGGCAGGGATGGCTTCAAACTGAAAGAGAGCAGGTTTAGGTTGCATATTGGGAAGAAATTCTTCCCTGTGAGGGTGGGGAGTCCCTGGCACAGGTTGCCCAGAGAAGCTGTGTCTGCTCCATCCCTGGAAGTGTCCAAGGCCAGGTTGGATGGGGCTTGGAGCAACCTGGGGTAGTGGAATGTGTCCCTGCCCATGGCAGGGGGTTGGAACTGCATGATCCTGAAGGTTCCTTCCATCCCAAACCACTCCCTGGTTCTTTGGGAATCCATTTGTGTGGGGCTGAAGGAGGTGGGAGCAGGGATGGCGCTGCCTTGCACTTCCCACCCTGAATCAGCCCCCGCTCTGTTTTTCATCCCATCAGCACAGAAGGGGGAAAGGCAGTGCCTCGTGGAGGGGCTGCCTGGGGGCTCCAAAATCCCAAATCCATTGGAACATTGGGAACAGACCTGATCTGTCTGCATATGTAGGTCAACAGCTGCAGCGTGGATGTGATGCTCTTGTGTGTAAAATACAGAGATCAAAGTGCCCGTGGCCCTGCTGAGTCACTGGTCCAGGCTGTCCCCACAACCAATTTCCACCCCAAATGCTGTTTTCCAGTCTTTGTGAGGGATGAGGGATGGGAGACAGCCAGCTAGTCCATCCTGCTGGTGTAGGATAAGCCTTAAATGGCCTCAAGTTGCTCCAGGGGAGGTTTAGTTTGGAAAAGAGGAAAAATGTCTTCACTGAAGAGGGTGGTCAAATATTGGGATGGTGGTGGAATCACCATCCCTAGAAGTGTTCAAAAAATGTGCAGCTGTGTTGCTTAAAGACTTGGCTTAGTGTTGGATTTGACAGTGCTGGATTAATGGTTGGAGTCAAAGACCTCAGAGGTCTTTTCCAACTGAAATGATTCCACGATTCTATAATTTTAGGGGACTTGCTGTGGAGGAAAACACGCAAATTAATGCTCCTGCTCCAAATTAAAAAGATCGGCTGAATAAGCTGCCTTTATAGTGCTGTGACTCCCTCAGGAGTGGGACAGTGCAAGTCCTTGCAGGTCTTGAGCTTTCTGCAGCTGAGAAATCATTTCTACCACGTGCTCCAGGTCAAGCATGGCCTGATCTTGGTGCCCAAAGACAGGTCATGGAAAGTTTGAACCCGTGGTCACACCTGGAGCATTTCCCATCAGGGTCACAGAATCATAAAATCAGAACGGTTTCGCTTGGATGGGACCTAAAAATCATCCAGTTCCAACCTCCCTGCCCCAAGCAGGGACACCATGTCCGTGGTGGCTGAGCTGAATGAGCCCAAACCTCAAAAATTCACCTCTGGAGTTTGGTTTCCAGTTGGCAGCTGGAACATGGTGCAAATGGGGGTGACAGAAAGTGCCAGGCTGTGGTTGGATCAGCTTAAGCTGATAAGAGCTTGAAATGCATTCCTTAGGCTTGAACCTGTTATAGATGAAATGCCAATTAAATCCAATTAATAAATTGCATGAGCCAAATTATTACTATAAAAACAAACAGGATTTATTTTATGATCAAATTGACAATTTTGGATAGCCACTATAAAACAGCAGGGTCAAGCCTAGGTTCTTGACTCTGGGTGACACATACACAGCCCTGAACACCAGCAGTTCAGAGTGGCAGTGCACACCTTCGAGGTTTCTGAGTCCGGTTTTTATACAGTTTTTCTTGCCACTGGCGAGAGAATCCTTTGTCTCTTTCATATTTAACTTGTCCTCTGTGGTCCTCTAGTCCAGAGACTAGGGGTCCGTTCAGATGTTGATGTTTCCAGGAACTCTCTTTGTGTAAATTGAAACAAAGAGTCTTGGGCAAGAAGTCCCTTCATCAGCATAGTCCAGGGAGGAACAGAAACTTAGATGATCATATCTGTTGCTCCTTTCAGATGGAAAAAGGATTCTCCAGGGGCAGAGTGGATTTGGAGTAGATTGATGTGCCAGATGGATATCTGGCTTCCCAATGATGGGTACTTGAAACTTCCCTTTCGAAGTTCTGCCTGTGCTTCAGATGCAAATGTTATCACCGAGAGGAGTAACCTCTGACTCTGGGTGGGCTACCAGGGAACATAGCGAAGCACATTCCAAACATAACATCTTTGGATACATGTGCAGTCTAATATCCCTTATACTTAAATTGACCCTGATACAATTTAATTTATTATGAATTTTGACCGATTTATAACAAACCCTTCACTTGGCCAATTTTTTGGGGAAAAAACCCCCAAACAAACCCATCTTGCAGGTTGATAAAACTGAAAGTGTGGCTGTGGCCGGATGCGAGACATCCCGTGTGACAGAGCTGGGGACCTCCAAGTGAGGAGATCTCCCCAGCAGCCACTAAGTGAGGTTTGCCTTTCTCTTGCAGCCCACACGCTCGTCTGCTTTTCCTGCTCGGATGCCTCCTCCAACTGGGCCTGCCTGAAGCCTGTCAAGTGTGGCGAGAATGAAAACCACTGCGTGACGACGTACGTCGGAGTGGGACTCGGTGAGTGCTGACAGCACCTCCTCCTGCCCCTCCTGGCTGCTCTCCTGGGTCACCTGCTAAGCTGCAGCGAGGCTTTGCCTTCCTCTGGCTGGGAGGGGGGAAAAAAAAGGGAAAGTTCTGCTTAGCAACTGAGTGTCCATCCCACGGGAATCCGTGCGAGGGACGCACTGCCAGGAGGAGTCACGTTAAAGCCCACGTGCCTGCACTGATGCCCGCCAGTCCGGGGGGAATTTCAGGCTGGGGGCGGGGAGTTTGCTGATGAATAAGTGAAAGTGTGGAGGATGCTGCAGGCTCCCTGTGAGGGAAGCTCCAGGGTTGCTGTTCCTGCTGATTTTTTGCCTCCTGTTTGGGTTCTTCATCCCTGAGTCCAACCTTTGCTTCACTTTCTGTGGATGAGGCGGGAAGGGAGGGTTGTGGGTTTCCTTCCTGAGTGCCTGGAAAGACTGGGGGGGGGGGTTTCTGTGCTTCCCAGCTGCTGCTCTGAGGGAAGCAGAATGCTCTGGCAGATCTCCTGGTGCCTTTGCAGGAACCAGAGCCCATTCTGGCTCTCCCTGGCAGGAGGAGGGGGAGTTTCGTGCCCGAGTCTTCAGCGTGGGTGGGTCAGATGTGCACACAGACTGGGAGCTTTTATAAACTTCCCTTCTTAGCCCAGTGCTAATGGTTTCCTCTTTCCTGCCTCTTAACATGGGCTGTGCTTCTCTGGAAAAGCAGACTTGGCTCCCAAGTGTCTCCCCAGTGCTCCCTGGATCCCTTGAGTAGGCCCACAGTAAAGCTCAAGAGGGATTTTTGGGATTCCTCCCTGGAGCTGAACATTGGCTGATCCAAAGAGGTGTCCCTGGAGTGTTGTGTGGTCTCTGGGGTGTTTGTAGTAGTTTATCATGGGTGATCCTTGATAATAAGATGGGCTGGCTGGGATTCCTGTCTCCTGAGAGCCACTCCATCCTCTCCAGAGCACTTCACCCTCTCCGTGCCGCCTGCGCCACGTCGCCTTTTCCAGTGTCGTAATTCCTTTGCAGAGCAGGCGATCAGAAACCCAAAAAACCCATCCTAAACCTCTTTTCCTTCCTCTCCACCCCCCCCCCCAACCCTATGTCCAGGCGGCAAATCCGGCCAGTCCATCTCGAAGGGATGCTCTCCCATCTGCCCCAGCGCCGGGATCAACCTGGGAATAGCGGCCGCCTCCGTTTACTGCTGCGACTCCTTCCTCTGCAACATCAGCGGTTCCAGCAGCGTCCGAGCCAGTTCCACCATCCTGGCCTTGGGAATTCTCGTCAGCTTCATCTACGTCCTCCGGGCTCGCGAGTGATGGGGCTGCCCGAGGAAGAGCTGCCTCCCACGGGTCTCGTTAGCCAATATCTTCTCTGTTGCTGTCTGCAAGGAGATCTTCTACTTCTCAGCAGGCTTCCAAGGTGATTGTTTCCCAGACTTTTTGCTCTTCCAAGCATTGGAGACCTGGGTGGTTTGTCCGAGCTGTTCTCCTCCTCCTGTGGACGTCTCCCGCTGCACTCTCACTCCTCCTTGGCCAAGGTGGATAATTTTGGAAGGGTTTCTGCTTTTTCTACCTATTAATAAACCCACCTCCCCTCCCCCCTCATTTCTAAGGTTGGTTAAAACCAGGCTGGGACTCGCTGAGAACAGATTCACTCCAGGCACCACCAGGTCTGCTCCAGCATATGGGTGGCACGGGCAGCGGGAATGTGGGATCCAAAGGGAGACACATTCCCAGCCCCTCACAGCTGCAGTCTCTTTTTATAAAATAATTTCATTTCTTCTGATCCTGGGCTGACTTTTCTGGAAAACCAATGCCGTGTACCTTGTCCTTCCAAGTTCTGTAAGTGCCAGACCTGAATAAACTTGCTCCTGTTGTTACCTGAGATGGGACGTGTGTGTGTTTCCTTGCTCCAGGGATTAGGAACTCTTTAATGGAAAATCCCAAGATTGTACCCAGCATGAGGGTCCCTCACCCTCTCAAGCAGCTTTTTGGGTGCTTCATCTCCACATCCTTTCCAGCTGTGAGCAGCAAATCCATCTTCTCCCTGTTGCCATCATTCCTGATAAACCTCTGGGCCGGCTTGTTCCACCTCCCTTGGGAATGACTTTTTCCAGGTGCATTTTAGTGCTAAATGCCAGGGTTTGGGGTCTGAGTCAACCCTAACGGAGCAATCACCCCGTGAGCAGGACTTCTAAAAGTGAATCTACATTTTACAAAGACTTGGTGCCTCAGTTTCCCCACTTTGGACTTGTCATGGTGACCACAACAATGGCTATTCCTGAATGACCAAGGACAACAGGTCTGAAAAATTTGGTGAGGTCAGAGGAGAAGATGGCAACACCCAGATCTTTAAGTCCAGCCTTCAATGCCTGATGGTGCCCATGGACTGCTGCAGGTGACTTCACCACCCAGCCTTCCACATCTGCTGTCCCTCAGCTCCCAGGTGTTTTGGCAAGGTTTTTCCTAGAAGTTCTCAGCAGTCCCATGGGAGATGTGTCCTCCTGTCTTCTCTGTGTTGTCTGTCCAGCCTACTCTGCTTGCCTGTGGACCTGCTCGACACAAGCCAAGCCAAAATTCAGCCTTAAACCACCAAGGTGAAGATTTTGTCACTTCCACTGATGGATCAGAGGTGCACTGGGCTTTTTTTTCCTATTTCTGGCAGCAAAACCCAGGTGTTGGCACATTTTAGCCATGCCTGGTACTCACTTCTATTTTGTGTCAAAACCCAAACAAAAACTCTGCAAACCTTCAGTTCCACCTCTGTCCCCTCTTCAAGGAGTGATAAATGAAAGGTGGTTGCAGTTGTACAGAAATATTTGTAACAAAAGTGGTTTTATGGGCTTTTCCCCCCCCTTCCTTCTCCCCCTCTTTTAATTAAAGTGACACAGGTGTTAATGACCTTTTCCAGCAGGAGGGGGATGGGTCAGTGGGATGTGCCCTGCAATTTAGTGGGTAATTTGGGAAGAATGCATCACTTGTGTTGGTCCTTGGATGTGCCTTCCTGTGAATAATGCATCCTCCTGGCACCTCGGGGCAGAGGTGCCCCACAGTGCCCCACAAACCTCTGCTATGCACGTGGAGCACAGGGAAAATTGGGAAAAAAATTCCTAAACTGAGGTGAATATTCCCCAGCTTCCCTGTGCCTCAACCTTCCTCCCAAGAGGGTTCAAAACCTCTGGTTTTGGCTTCATTTGTCCCTCAGCATTTGCTGTGACACCAAGGTGGCACCCAGAGCACTCTACCTTAATTAGGGTGGACTCTAATTAAGCCCTTAAGGGGGCTCTGTCTTTTTTGGCTGCCTGGAAAAAGGTTTTGGGGTTGGTTTGGGCCTCAATTGCCTTTAGCAAAGAGCTGAACTTCAAAGCCATCAGCTGTGTCCTGATGTCCATCCATGCCTTTAGGAGGATCCTGAGGATGCCACAGTGGACAACCTGCTGGGCTCAAGACCTGGTTGTCTCCTCCAAGGGCCATCTCCTTCCTCTCTCAGTATTCCTCAGCTGGTGCCAGGGATTTGGTTGTGCCAGGTGGGAGGAGCATCCAGAGGTGGTTTATCCCAATAAATAACAAATTATATTCGTGGAAGTGCCAGGGGACTGAGCTGAGGGTTGGTTGGATAAATTTCACATGGCGATTTGTTTTTCCTCCTCGCTCTCTTTTTGGCTCTTCCTTCCCACGTGCTCTAATCTAGAACATGGAAAAAAGGGATATTTTCAGTTTTTCCTTTCCTGGCAAAGATCTCTTGAATAGATCCATGTGTGTTTGAGAGAGGGAGGGAGTGACAGCTTGTCCCAGTTGAATCCCAAGCACTTTCTCATCAGTTGTGCCAGCTCTCACTATTCCTGGTCCTACTCTAGGTTTATTTTTGCCCCCAAATGCCCAAAATGACAAATCTGGTGAGAACCTCGTCTGTTGTAAAACCCAGGCCTAAAAATGGGCAGGTGCAGGAATTCAAACCATTAATAATAAGACAATAAGTAGGAAAACACGGGATTTATGAAGTGTTCAGACTGGTGGGTTGTTAAACAAAATGCTGGATTTGGAATTTGAGGGCTGTGGTGGGACAGCCCTGAAGTGCTTTGGATGTGTTTCTGCAGACTGTGGAATTAAGAGATCAAAATCTGAGCAGAAAACTCAGGTATTCACCTGTTCTGACAAGACAAGAAGTTATGAGGGGAGGAGGTTTGGCTCCCTAAAAGCATAAAATATCCTGGAAGTGTTTTTAGGGGAAATTAAGAGCTAAAGTGAAATTCTTTCCCACTCTGGAGCGTGTTCTCGAGAAAATGGTTTCAGTGCTTCCATCCTGGAAATGGCTGTAATTCACCAGCAACTGCTGCCATCTCCCACTACCCCATGAAGGGCTCGAATTTTTGTGGATTTTCTAAAAATGCTCAAAATCCTTCGTGGCATCAGCCCTTCCCACTCAGGATCTGGGGGCTTGCTGCTTGCCCAAGAGAAGGGCTTCAAAATGAGCACGGTTCTTCCAGCTGGATTTGAGAATTGTTGTTTTTTTTAAGGGGAAAATTTTTTTTGGAAACCACAAACCTGATGTGACTCCCTTGCTCCAACAGAACAAACGATGAGTTACTTAATTATTACTCCAAGGATCCACTTTGCTACTCCAAGGATGTCTTGGATTGGTGTTGATTTACTCAAGTTGGGGGTTTTTTGAAGGGATTTGTCTCCCAGGGGCTTTATTTGCCATGAAAAAAGGAGGCTGTGGTCCCCCCACCCCTGTGGGAAGCTCTGGTGGGGGGGGGTGTGTGTCCATGGGATGAGTTATAGGATCTGGGCCCTCTGGAAAAAGCAGATGTGGAGCACACCTGGATGCCTGGAGGTTTAGGGCCCTATCCCAAGTCTCTTGCTCCTGTGGGTGTCTGTTTGGGATGAAGGTGGCTCTGGATCCTTGATGCTGAAGGAGTTATTTCAGCCCTGAGGCTGTGGAATGGGAACAGAAACGCCCCATTTTGTATTTTGGGAATGCCCGTGGTGCCCAGGGAAGCGAAGCCCTGGGTTGATCCTGCCACCTGCTGGCTTTTGCCAGACTCGGTGGAGGAACTTTGAAGCCCAGACCTCCGAAGTCAAGGAGGATGAGCTGCCTCGAACCAAATAATTGCACCCAAAGCAGAGAATCAGCAGCAGCAGAGGCAGATTGAAGGTTTTAATTCATCCAGCTTTGCTCTGATAGTGGAAATGGAGAAATAAAAGGCTTAAGAGCCTTCCCAGCTCCAACATTTTCCATGGGAACACCTTCCCAGCCCTAATCCTCCTGGTTCAGCAAATGAAAATAGAAGAAGCCAATAAAATGTTGGCACATTTTATTTCAGCTTTGTTGGGTGATCCGAGGTGGTTTCCCTGAACTGTTGATTTTACTAATCCCTATCTGTGAGATTTGTAACTGTGTATTATCTTTATTGTAATGGGATAAGCAAGATAAAGAAGCGTCCATCCCTTTAAATATATTAACCTAAGTATAAGTGAAGTGTATGTTCCATCTTGTTTCTTATACTCTAATAAAAAAATGTATGGAATTAATTTAGAAAAAAAAACACTTGGAAGGACATTTTTGGGTGGTTCTGCAGATTATATTATATATTATATTATATATATATCATATATATATGTATTATATATATTGTATATATAATATATCTCTATATATTTATATACCTATATCTATATCTATCTATCTATCTATCTATCTATCTATATCTATATATAATATATATATATATAATATATTCCAGATATTAACTCTTGTGTGGCAGGAGAGTGCCTGTACTGGATTCCAAGCTCAGGGCTGTGGGTTGTGGCCTGGATAAAAGGACAGACTGAATTTAGGGACTAAAGGAGGGTTAAATGCCAACATTTCATCTCAAGGCCATTGGAATCCCTTCCTGGGGATGGATAAAGAGCAGGGATTGTCTTTGCCTTCAATAGCTCATAAATATCCCTGACTTGCCCGTGACCCTGCTGGGAACAGAGCTGGGATTTGGCCTTGGAGCCTGTGCTCTTCCTTGTGGGAGAGGGCATCTATTTTGGGCACAGAAAGGGCCCTGTGTGGGTGTCCCTGGGCAGCTGCTGCTCTTCCTGCACTCCCAGGGACCCCACCCCGCTCCTAATTTTTGTTTAAAGATTTTATGGGGGTCCCAGTTGGATCCCATGGGAGAAAGGGGGTTATATTCCCTGGGGAATGTAAAACAAATGTTGAATAACAGTGATGGGCTTGGGAGTTTCTTTGAAACAAAGCCACAGAAATATCTTTCCTTTTCTCTGGAAAATCCCAGCTTGGACTATCTCCTTCCTGGGAAGGGGTCATTTTCACTGCCCTCCCTCCTTGAAATCCATATTTTACAGCCTGACTTGCAAGTGATTTTTGGGATTGGGAGTATTTTGGGGACTGGGAGATATTGCACAGCTGGGGGTCAAGGAAGAAACCTGTACCTCCCTCCTGCCTGGCATTCCCATCGTTTCTCCTCACACTTTCACCCATGTCCCAGCTCCTGCTATTCCCTAAGGATCTGCCTGTCCCTGCACAGGCCCAGGATGGGCTTTTCTGTATTTCAGTTGTTTGGAAAGTTGAGGGAAATGGTGCCACATCTCCTGTTTGCTCTGCAGATGTTCCTCCCTGGCATCCCAAGGTTGTCCTGATCATCCCAGGGTGGGAGACACCGAACGGGTCTGAAATGGGAAAATTCTGGCCTCCCCATCACAGGATCCTGGAATGGTTTGGATTGGAAGGGACCTTCAAGATCATCTCATTCCAACCCCCTGCCATGGGCAGGGACACCTCCCACTATCCCAGGCTGCCCCAGGCCCCGTCTAGCCTGGACTTGCAGGGGTGGGGCAGCCACAGCTTCTCTGGGAATTCCTTTCCAGGACCTCACCGCCCTCACAAGGAAGAATTCCTCCCCAATATCCCATCCATCCCCACCCTCTGGCAGTGGGAAGCCATTCCCTGTGTCCTGTCCCTCCATCCCTTGTCCCCAGTCCCTCTCCAGCTCTCCTGGAGCCCCTTCAGGCACTGGAAGGGGCTCTGAGGTCCCCCTGGATCCTTCCCTTCTCCAGGCTGGACATTCCCAGCTCTCCCAGCCTGGCTCCATGCCTGAGGGGCTCCAGCCCTTGGAGCATCTCTATGGCCTCCTGTGGACCTGCTCCAGCAGGTTCCTGTCATCCATGTGCTTATGACTCCAGAGCTGGATGCAGTATTCCTGGTGGGATCTCATGAGTGCAGGGTAGAGTGGTTATACCCCACCCCTTTCTGTCCCCCTGGACAGGTCTCCTGTCTATCCAGGGCAAATACAAGTTTTGGAGGAGGAGAAAGCTCTGGAGCCGAAGAGGAGTCCCCAGAAAGTTGATTCATTTGGGTGTTTTGACGTGGAGGAGTCAAGAAAGGTGTGTAGGGAGAGAGTTTGGAATTCAGAATTGGAGAGGGGCTAAAGGAAGGCAAAAAAAAAAAAAAATCTGAATCAAGAGCTCCACCTTCCTGCCGGTGCTGACCCTCTCCACGTCCTTTCTTCCTGCTTCTGTTTCTCTCCAGCCCACGGATTTTGAGAGATCATGGGGGAAAGGGGGGAATGGCACCTCCAGGCTGCAGGAGGCTGGAAAGGTGGGAGGAGGCTGGAAAGGTGGGAGGAGGCTGGAAAGGTGGGAGGTGCTTTACGTGGCTGTGGGAACGTGTTCCAACATTCCTGCTTATCACCTCCCAAGAAAAAGAGATTTAAGGTGTTGCACAACATCTCCACGATGTGACCTTTCCTGGGATACTCGGCCACCTGAGCTGATGTTAATTACTTGTTCTTTGCATAGGAGTTAAAGTTGCACGGAAACCTAACACATACAGCCCCAAACTCCTGGGGGAAAGGTGTGAGTAACCCCAAACTCCTGGGGGAAAGGAATGAGTAGCCCCAAATTCATGGGGCAGAGGTGTGAGTAGCCCCAAACTCCTGGGGGAGAGGTGTGAGTAGCCCCAAACTCATGAGGGAAAGGTGTGAGGAGCGCCAGACTCATGGGGGGGG
>VYXG01007609.1:334310-351979 GCA_013397235.1 Lanius ludovicianus | reverse complement strand
AGGTGTGAGTAGCCCCAAACTCATGGGGGAGAGGTGTGAGTAGCCCCAAACTCATGGGGGAAAGGTGTGAGTAGCCCCAAACTCATGGGGGGAGAGGTGTGAGTAGCTCCAAATTCATGGAGGCAGAGGCGTGAGTAGCCCCAAACTCCTGGGGCAGAGGTGTGAGTAGCCCCAAACTCATGGGGGAGAGGTGTGAGTAGCCCCAAACTCATGGGGGAGAGGTGTGAGTAGAGGTGTGAGTAGCTCCGTGCTCTCTGCTCCACTCCAATGACCACCAACAGCTGGGTGGATTGAATGTCACACGGATTCTTGTCACACTTTGTCACCCAGAGGCACATCAGGTGTTTTCCACAGGTTCCAGGTGCTCCCAGCTCCGATTCCATCTCTCATTGCTCACACTGGGGTCATTCTCTCACCCGTTGTGGCTCCACAGACTGAGTTCTGCACCTGAGCTCAGACCACTTAAACCTGCTGGCTCCATTTAGCACCAAACTATGGAAGGAAAGAGTGCCAAGAAAATTCAAGTTCCGTTCAGTCAGTAGATGAAGGATGGTGGCACCTTGTGTGTGACCACTCAGGTTCTTTATAACAACAAGGTGGAGCTACTCCTGTTGGAATTCAGCTCAAGGTGGTTTAAATAAACTGAATTTTTCTACTTATTTTCACCTGGAGGTTTCTCATCCTCAAGCTGGTTGGATCCAAGTGACTGCAAACCATGAATTTTAGGAATAGTGGAAATTTAAAAATACCGAAATGATCCTGAAAATTCCTTTTTTCCTTAGGGAACGGGCCGGGAGGACGGATTTGCATTTTCATCTCTTGTCAGGAGGTGGCAGCTGCAGGTCCCAGTTCTGCCAGTGCATTCCCTTGGGATGTACTGGGATGGGAGTGTTGCCATTCCAGGACCACAAGCCCCTTCTCCTAAGGGACATGATGGAGAAAGGCGTCCATTTGGAACCTGTGGATGAGGAATAAATCCAGCCCAGACCTCTCTCTGACCCTTTTCGATGGCAGATGCTGTGGGCCCCCCTGAGCCCTCCCTTCCCAGCCTGTTTTCCAGGCTGAACAAATCCATCTGTCTCAGAACTCCTCGTGTTGCCTGGGGTTAAGTCCGTGTTCCAAACCACATGAAATGTTGGGATTGCAGGGACATGGTGGGATAGCTCAGAGAATTGAGTTCTGCCATGGCTGGGCTCTGGTGGGGCGGGGAGAGGGGCTGGATCAGGACAGGTGGTGGTGTTGGGGGTATCTGAAACTGCCTGATCAGATGGAAGAAGATAAGGCCTCTTGCAGATATCTGGAACAAGTTTCACGTTCCCAACAGCCTTTTTTTTACAGTGAAGCCATTGCCTCTTGTCCTGCCACTCCAGGCCCTTATCCAAAGTCCCTCTCCAGCTCTCTTGGAGCTCCTTTAGGCACTGGAAAGGGCTCTGAAGTCTCCCCAGAGCCTTCTCCTGGGAGAACAATCCTAATTCAGCCTTTTCTCATAGGAGAGGTGATGTTTTCCTCACCTTTCCCAGGGAGAAATGCTCTGGGAGCCACAAGCTTTGGGATCAGAAACATCTTCCTGAAATCTTCAAGCATCTGGAGACCAAACCTTTTGGTGCAGGATACACTGAGCCTCTCACTTGGGCAGTGGAATCTTCATTTAAATTTCCTACCAGTTTGGGCAGCTCCCAGCAGCCAAAAACATGGATATTTCCAGCTCCAATGCCAAGATCTGCAGGATTAGAGGGAGATGAAAAGGGCCTGGAGGCAAAGCTGGTACTTTTCAGTCAGGTTATTTAGTGTTTTACACGTGTTGTCCTTGTTCTTCCCTTCTGGGTCAACGAGAAGTGACTCAAGTAGGAAAGTATCTCCTGTTCCTTGGATCAAGCCTGGAACGAAGGCAGAGGGTAATTAAGGCAGGTGACAGCTACACTGAGTGAGTGATTTACATTCCTGCATCATTAACAATGCCTTGGAAAGGCTGGATAGAGCAAATCATTTCCAAATAAGTGATTGCTGCCTTGGTCAGAGTTGACAGGAAGGGAGAATTTCTCAGCTTGGAAGCAAAAAGAACAAAAGGGAGCTAGAAAAGAATTGATAGGGAAGGAATTAAAATTCTCTCTAGTTATAAATATATGATCAATCCTTTCTATGCACATCATAAACACACTTTAGGAATTCTTAACTCCTCCAGGATCTCTCCATGGGATCACTGTATCCATGTGCTGGCAACTGGCCAGGGAAGAGATGGACGTGAAGGTCTCACCTGGAAAGAGTTAAGAGCTACACAGAGGTTAATCTAAATAATAACCTGGAGATAAGAGGTACCTGCATGGAATTCAGAGAGGGAGAAAAACAGGTTGAGAAAAAAAAGGTGGGTGAATGATTACCTGGAGGGAACAGGACTCCTTATAAAAATAAATCATCTTGTTCCTGCCTTCTTGGATGTTCTGGGGAACATCCAAAGCATCACTGAGCCTCAGGTGCAGCTCACAGCACATGGCCGGGGCAGAGAGGGGGGTACCGTGAGTTCTGGTGGGAATCTGGGATGAGGAGCAGAGTTTAGGAACCCTTTTTGGGGTGGTCGGACCTGCCTGCCTGGGTCTGGCTTTGATCACATTCCCTCAGGTCTCTGTTGGAGCCAGGAGACAACAGAGCCCTGGGATGCATCAAAGGGAGTGTGATCAGCAGGGGCAGGGATGGGATTCCCTCCCTCTGCTCCACTCCCTGTAGATCCCACCTGAGTTCTGTGTCCAGCTCTGGGGTCCAACAGCAGAAGGACCTGGACCTGTTGGAGCAAGTCCAGAGGAGGCCACGGAGATGCTCTGAGGGCTGGAGCCCCTCTGCTCTGGAGCCAGGCTGGGACAGCTGGGAATGTCCAGCCTGGAGAAGGAAAGGCTCCAGGGAGACCTCAGAGCCCCTTCCAGTGCCTGAAGGGGCTCCAGGAGAGCTGGAGAGGGACTGGGGACAAGGGATGGAGGGACAGGACACAGGGAATGGCTTCCCACTGCCAGAGGGCAGGGTTAGATGGGATATTGGGGAGGAATTCTTCCTTGTGAGGGTGGAGAGGTCCTGGACTGGAATTCCCAGAGAAGCTGTGGCTGCCCCATCCCTTCAAGACCAGGCTGGACGGAGTCTGGGGCAGCCTGGGATAGTGGAAGGTGCGAGATAATCCTGAAGGTCCCTTCCAACACAAACCATTCCATGATTCCTTGTCCTGTTTCAGTGCCGAGGTGGAAACCAGTGTGGAGAGAGCTGCCAAACTTGCTGCATCCATCTGCAGCTCCAATCCATGCCAGACCCACCCGCTCCCAGGTGTGAAAGCCACAACTCTCTGCTCAGCTGGGTCCTTTGAGCCTATGGCTTGTCCCACTGAGAGGACACATGTCCTTCCCCTCAGGGCACCTTCCAGAAGCTCAGTGGTGGGAATCACCTGACCTTCACATGCTCCAGAGGTTTGGGAGAGGCCTGAGTTTTCTCCAAAGCTGTGTCAATGTAATAGTTTTTGAGCCAGGCAGAGACACGTTGGATCCTGGCCATACATTGTAGGGAGTTGTAGTAAAATCAATTAGGAGGAATAAGGCTGCTGTGACTAATGAGCTAATGAGTGGTGCCTTAGTGAAAATGGCTCTTAAAGAGCTGCAGGGTTGGATTCCTGACTTGTTATTCACAGGGATAGGCCAGAGACAGGCTTGGCATTCATTTTTTACTTTACTTTTCCAGCTTTAACTTTTAAAGATGTTCCTAAGCAATGGAGGAGATGGAGAAGGGAAGGGATACCTAATTAATTCCTCTCTTCCTGGAACAAGAATCTCATCTCCAGAGAATTTTGGTTTCTGTGAGAGGCAGGTGGGGACTGTGATGTCCCAGAGGTGAAATTCACGGTGATTTAATCCCTGGCATCTGCCCAGCAGCAGTTCAGTGCTCACAGTAACCCATCCTTGCTGCTTCTGCGAGCGCCTCTGGAGCTGCTGGAGCAAGTCCAGAGGAGGCCATGGAGATGCTCCAAGGGCTGGAGCCCCTCTGCTCTGGAGCCAGGCTGGGAGAGCTGGGAATGGCCAGCCTGGAGAAGGCTGCAGGGAGAGCTCAGAGCCCCTTCCAGGGCCTGAAGGAGCTCCAGGAGAGCTGGAGAGGGACTGGGGACAAGGGATGGAGGGACAGGACACAGGGAATGGCTTCCCACTGCCAGAGGGCAGGGATGGACAGGATTTTGGGAAGAAATTCTTCCTTGTGAGGGTGGTGAGGTCCTGGAATGGAATTCCCAGAGAAGCTGTGGCTGCCCCATCCCTGGAAATGTCCAAGGCCAGGTTGGATGGGTCTTGGAGCAACCTGGGATAGTAGGAGGTGTCCCTGCCTGTGGCAAGGTATGGAATGAGATGGTCTTTAAGTCCTCTTCCCACAAAACCTTAGCACTAGGATATGACAGTGTCATGTCAGCTCCCCTCCACCCTTAAATCCAACCCCATCTTTCGCTCCTGTGTCTGCCTGCTCTGGAAATTTGGGATTCATAGGAGCCTCATCAAGAGCTGATTAGAATAACGAATGTGGAGACTTCAAAATAATTAAGTCAAGAAGGCTCTCAGTGCCTGCAGCCCTTGGTCCCTGAAACTGTGCCCTGGAGGTGGATGAGGAATTTCAGGACTTGGAATAGGACCTGGGAGGTTGTGGGATTTGGAGATTTGCAGGCTGGATGCAGCTGGGTCAGGTGTGGTGAAGATGCCTCCACCCTGAGACTGCCCCAGCTGGTGAGGTAGGACAGGAAAAGGGTCTGGCACAGGATTTCCAGGATGGGAAGGAAACATTTGGCTGAACTTTTCCTTTTATTTATGACGACAAACTCATCTGAAATGGGGAGACTTGTATTAATTTCACTTTGAACAGATACTCTAAAAATTTTCTATTATTTTTTAAATCCATCTCGTGACGAGGCAGATTTATGCAGACTCTGTCTTTTTAATTTTTTTTCTGTAATTGGTGGGAAACCCCCCCCACCAGAACAGGTTATGGTTTGCTACAAAATAATAAAAGGAATTCAACAAAACAATGTTTGAATGTTCTAATAATTTCTTGGTTTTATTTTTTTTGTTTTTTTGGTGAATTGCCAGCCCTGCAAAGCAACAGCACAGGGTGTGCATAAAAGAGGAAACATTTCAGGGCTCAGATAAGATCAACTGAAACCATAAACAAGGTGTGTTGACACCCCTCCCCAAATCCACCCTCCGGAGTGAAGGAGGGAACAGGATTTAGAGCAGGGTGGTGGCAGAGATTCTTCCATCCAAGATTTTGTGAGGCGAGGGAGATCACATTTCAGCTGTGCAGGTGAAACCAGTCATTTAACACACATTGTTCGAGGCCACTTCATACCAGAAACCAGAAGCCACACCCCATCCATGCTTTTTCTTTTCTTTTTTTGTCCCGTGAACAAGGCAAACACTGTCAGAGGATTTCGCCCTTTTAATAGGATTATAACATTTTCTGCTGAACACAAGGAATGCCAAACCTGGAATATACCTAAATGCCTTTCCCTAGGTAATTTTTTGGGGGCTGGAAATAACCGCTTAGCTCTCATAATCCACATAATTACAATATTAGAGAGGCAGCTGTGAAAACAATCCGTAGGAATTCCTGAGGATGGAAGTCACCCAAAGTGGTGTTTGGCAAAGCAGCAGGGATTGCTGAAATGCCAAGACCACCTTTAGACTGGATATCAGGGAAAAATTCTTCCCTGTGGGGGTGGGAAAGCCCTGGAATGGAATTCCCAGAGAAGCTGTGGCTTCCTCTGTTCCCCATCCCCAAAATTGTCCAAGGCCAGGTTGGATGGGGCTTGGAGATAGTGGGAGGCGTCCCTGCCCATGGCAGGGGATTGGGACTGGATGATCTTCCACACCCCTTCCAACCCAAACCATTCCATGATTTTGGAGCTTTAGATTTGGAGAGATTGGGGTTTTTATCCAGCATTTCTAGAAAAACTTTTAACATTCCATGGCAGGACAAGACAAATTGGCCTCAGGTTGCACCCAGGAATGCTTAGATTGGATATTAGGAAAAATTGCTTCACAGAAGGGGTTGTCAGGCATTGGAACAGGCTCCAGGGTAGTGATGGAGTCACAGCCCTGGAAGTGCTCAAAAACCCATGGGTGTGGCACTTGAGGACAGGGTTTAGTGGTGCTGGTTTGACTTTGAATAGGATGATCCTGACATTTTTCCCAACCTTAATGATTCCAAGAGTTCAAGTGAGCAACCCTGAATAAAGTTTGTTCAATGCTGGAATAACAAAGGGGGTGGGAAATATCTCCAAAACCATCTTGGATTCATCTTTTCCCCATTCCTTAGTAAAGGCACCCGGCACAGCCACCAAAAGGCTCTTCCTTCCCAGTCTTTGCAATTCCACACTCACACTTGCTCATCCCATGTTGGAGGAGGATTTCCTACCATGGAGCTGTTCTGAGGTGCAGGAAAACCCAGCAGATACCTGAGGCAGCAGGGTTGGGAATGGGAAAAGTGTTTGGGAAGCAAAAAATTCATGGGCTTGCAACCACACTTGGAGAGGGTTGGCTCAGAGCAGAGGGGCTTCTCCATTCCATCCTTCTTCAGGATAATGAGCCTGAGAGGTTCCCTTGGCCCAAACTTTCAGATCTTGGTGCTGTTTTTTTTCCCAGTATTCCATGCTTTTTCCAGTGAGTGAGGAATTGAAAGTCAGATTTCCACTTCTAGACCAGGCTGGAGGAGCTTTGGAGCAACCTGGTCTAATGGAAGGTCTTTCCGCCCATGGAAGGGGTTTGGAATGAGATGATCCCTTCCAATCCAAACCATTCCATGATTCTCCTCCTCCTGATAAACTCTGGACCCCACTGAAGGTAAAAACACAGAGGAGAAAAATCCATGAGGTTCAATTCCTTGACGTTCACACACTGATGCTTTTTTCCCCTGGATTTCTTGAGACCACTCCACAATGGAGAGGAAATATCCCCAAGCTGCAAGACAAGACCTGGACACCAGGATTATTTAACACCCTTGGTCTTCCACATCCTGCTTGGACACAAAACACCTGGCACAAACAATCCCAACCATTGTCCGCCCTGCGAAGCCAAATTTTCTTCTCCAAGGAACATGAAAAGAGATGACGGAGTAGCAAGAGGTGGGGCCTGCTTTGGAGCTCCTTCAATTTATTTATAGCTCAATGACACTCGTTTTTCCAGTAGATTTGGATCTGGGGACGGAATTGGTGCATGGCAAGCCACCAGGACGTGTGACATTGGGGTGAAGAGTGGCGACAACCCAGTGACCAGACACGAGGGCTGTGCAAGATGAAGGTGTTCCTGTCTCTTCTGTTGGCTGCTGTCACTTGCTTGGATTTGGGTGAGTTCCCACTTGGATTTATCCAGAGTCCTTCAGGAGATGCAGCGTGATGGGATAGGATGTGCCGTGTTCCGTCTGAAAGCCACGTCTCCCACTTTAGGCAGTTTTCAGGAAAAAAGAAAAAGTCTGTCTTTGGAATATTTTCATATATTTGAGATGGTGATGGTGTCATTGGGGTTGTCAGGTCAGGCTCTTTAGGAAGTGTCACAAGGCAGAGTGTGATTAAACCATGCAGTTCCTTTAATGCAAATTCCCACTCTCACTTTTTCCATGTTCGTGCCCAATCTCACTCTTTTTTTTTTTTTTTAATGTTATTTTTAACTTTCTGTACCTTTTTTGATACTTAGCCCTGGAAGTCAGTTCCATGCAGCATGTGTGGGATCTCTCCAGAAATGTTACATGTGTGATTTATCCAGTTTTAGCCATTAGAAATGGGAAAGAGGGGTTGGGACATTGCTGGTGGCCCAGGTACTGCAGGGTTGATGTTTATCATGGAATCATGGAATGGTTTGGGTTGGAAGGGACCTTAAAGATCATCCAAAGTGAGGCACTGGCATAGGTTATCCCAAAAAGTTGCAGATGCCCATCCCTGGAATTGTCCAAGGCCAGGCTGGGCAGGGCTTGGAGCAACCTGGGCCAGTGAAAGCTGTTGCTGCCCGTGGCAGGGAGTGGAATTCTGTGATCATGAAGGTCCCTTTCAACCCAAACCATTCTGTGATTCCATTCCATGATTCCATGAGCCTTCCTCCATCCTTTCTGTCCCTTGTTTCTGTCACCACACCAATTTCTTGGACAAGAACGGATGATCCCAAGTTTTGTTGGTGTTCTCCTGGATGTCCAAGGTAATTCCTGGGCAGGATCAGTCCAGAGCCTGTGGCTGTTCATTGGGATATTCTCAGGTCCAGACAGCTCCAGGTCTGATTTTATCTGTGCCTGTCTATGGAATTATGTTAGGATTTCTTATTTCTTATTTATTTCCTTCTCATGCAAGGACATTTTCCTTCCTCCCTCCTTGCCGAGCAGATTCTGCAGGGGAGGAAGAGGTGGTGGCTGGTTTTCTTCTCAGACAGAAACACAAATCCTGTGGGTTGGATTTGTCCAGCATCATGAAATGTGAGACTAAAAATGATGCTTCCTGCTAAAGGTGAATTTCACAACAGTCAGATGTGGAATTAATGCAAACAAAGCATAGGGTCACAATGCGCAAAGCAAGATAATAAAGTTTGCTTTGAAAAAAAAAAAAGCAGGAAAATTGCTGTGTTTGTTTAAAAAAGGGCTTTTCCTGGCTCATTAATTGGAATGGTGTCTATTTTCATAGGGTGACTTGTTTGCCTGAGCTTGCTGACATCCCACTGGAGCTGTGCTGGGAGGAGCTGAATCATTTCTCCCTTTCAGTGGAGTTTAAAGGAATTTCAGCTGGAATGTCCCACAGGCAGGGTGACAAGGGCTTCCCAGACCAAAGAGGGGCTGCTGGGCTATGATGACACCAAAATACATTGCTGTGGGTGTAGCATACACTTTGAGGGGGTGGAAGAGGAGACCCAGAGTAGAGGACCCAGATCAAGTGTTGAGTTCCTCAGAAAAACCTTCAGAGAGCAAAATGCCCAGAAAAACCTGTCAAGAAATGGCTTTTTTTGGTGATAGGAAGCACCGGACACTGCTTTGATTTGATAGCTTGGAGTGGCCTGTGTCCCAACAATCTGGGCTCTTCAGTGGTTTTCTCCAAAGTTTCTCCATCTTGGAAGATTTTAGGCACTGAAAGGTTTGGGCTGTGGTTATTCTGTGGCTGTAGGAGCTGAGAGGCACCTGCAGCTCTTGAGGGCTTTACAGCTTAACAGGGATGAGAGACATCTCTGAACTGGTGAGGGACAAGGCAGGAGGAGCTGGCTCAGGATGGATTTGGAGTCTTGAGTATCAAATTTTGTTTCTGTGGCCTCTGCCTAGAGCAGAACATGTCCCCACACAATCCATTCATGGTGCTGCTGTCAAGTTTAATTCTCTTTGAGGGTGGGGAGGCCCTGGCACAGGTTGCCCAGAGAAGCTGTGGCTGCCCCATCCCTGGAAGTGTCCAAGGCCAGGTTGGACAGGGTTTGGAACAACCTGGTCTAAGTGGAAGGTGTCCCTCCCAGGGTAGGGAGTGGAACTAGAAGATTGTAAAGTCTCTTGCAACCCAAACCATTCCATGATTAAAAATAACCCCTCACACATTCTTCTCACAAACCCAGAATCTCAGCATAAGGGGAAGGGCTCTGCTCAGTTTGTTCTTGTGGCCCAGTGGATTTGATGGAGACAAATTCCTTCTGTCTGGGACGCCGTCCCAGCCTTTGGGAAGAGCTGGCAGAGTGGACAGCACCAGAGGACATTCTCCCTGCTGCAGCTCACTTCCGAGTCTGACTTTTGTCTGTGTATCCTGATCCTTCACCAAGGGGACAAACCTGACCAAGGTGAAAAATTTCTGTGATAAAGTGACTGACCTGGCAGACAGGGGATGAGCTGTGGATGATTTCTACCTGGCCTTCAGGAAGGACTTTGATGGTATCTCCTATAAGATCATGGAATCAGGGAACAATTTGGGATGGAAGGGACCTACAGATCATCCAGTTCCACCCCCTGCCATGGGCAGGGACACCTTCCACTCTCCCAGGTTGCTCCAAGCCCCATCCAACCTGGCCTTGGACACTTCCAGGGATTGGGGGGATCCAGAACCTCTTTGGAAAATCTGTTCCAAGATCCTCATGGACAAGCAGTTGAGGAATGGGCTGGATGGAAAAGCTGGGACTGCTCAGGCTGGAGAAGTGAAGGCTCAAATTGGTAATCTTCTAAATGCCTATAAATTCCTGAAGGGAGGGAGCAGAGAGGACGGAGCCAGGCTCCTTTCAGTGATTCCCAGTGCCAGGACCAGGCAAAAGACACAAACTGAAACACTGGAAACATCAGGGAACACTTTATGACTGTGAGGTTGACTGAGCACTGGCAGAGGCTTCCCAGGGAAGTTGTGGAATCTCCATCCTTGGAAATATTAAAACCCCATTTGGAGACAGTCCTGGACAAGAGGCTTTAGCTGGTCCTGTTTGGGGGGAGGGATTGGACTGGTGGAGCTCCAGATGCCCCTTCCAACCTCCTCCATTCTGTGATACTGGGAGTTTGGGAGTTTGGGATCCCTTTCTGATGCTTTACTGAAGTCAAGGAAAGACACAGACCCAGAAAACAGAGAAACAGATCAGCCCAAGATCTTTCTTGTGTCATGGGGTCTCCTATGTGTGTGTCTCTGTCTTGTTTGACTCATCACAGGCGGTCTGAACCCGACCTGAAGCTGTGCTTTGGCCACCAGACCTTTGTGTTTCTCATTCCCATCCATCCAAACACATTCTATTATTCCATTCCCGTTCCCAGCATGACTATTTTGGAGAATCCCTCCCAAGAGATACCTGGAGGGGCACAGACAGAATCCACACTGAGGCCATCCTCACGTTTTCCATCCTCCTGTTTTCCCTCTTCACAGGACACTTCTTGCAGTGTTACACCTGCAGGGATTTGACCCCAGTTGAGAAATGCCAGACAATTGAGAACTGCACAGAGACTGAGATCATGTGCAAGACTACGATGTATTCCCTGGAGGATGGTAAGGACAATTCCTTCTTTATCCATACTTTTCACAGGAATCAGCGTTTCGACAGGGCTGGTGTGGAGACCAGTTCCTCTTTCCACTTAAATGAGGAAAAGATCTCCCGTGGGAGCACCAGATCTCCTGCTGTAGTGGGGAGCAGTGTTTGTGTGAAGGAATATTTGGTGAATGCAAGCTCCTGGTTAATGCTCAGAAATAAGATTTAGATTTTTTACAAGGCCATGTGGTGATAGGAAAACAGGGAATGGCTTTAAACCTAACGAGGGTAAGTTTAGATTGGATATTAGGAAGAAATTCGTCCTTGCCAGGAGGGTGAGGCCCTGGCACAGGGTTGTCCAGAGAAGCTGTGGCTGTTCCATCCCTGGAAGTGTCCAAGGCCAGGTTGAACAGGGCTTGGAGCAACCTGGGATTGGGGAAGGTGTCCCTGCCTCTAGCAGGGGGTTGGAATGAGATGATCTTGAAGGTCCTTTCCAACCCAAACAATTTATGATCCTATGACACCAACTCCTGGTGATCAGAAGACAAAAGGGAGTGGTGATGCTCTCCTCTGCTTTTCCCAGTGCTAACTGTTGCTGCTTTTTTTCTTTGCTGTAGTCTATCCCTTCACGGGAGTCTCGACTGTCACCAAGATGTGCTCCTCCACCTGCATCCCCTCCGACGTGGATGGCATTGGGTTGACACATCCTGTCACCTGCTGCTACTCTGACCTGTGCAACTTCGATAGCCCAGCAAGTTTGGGGATCAGAGTTGTGCCACCTGGGGTCCTGACAAGTTCCCTCTGTGCCTTTTTCTGGACTAGGCTGTGAGGGGATGATTCTGAAAATTCCATGAAGAAAATAAACCCCCACCAGCCCAGCTTTCCATGTGGATGCCTCAAGAATAACCCTCAACAGCTCCCAAAAATTGAGGGTTTTTTTCAGTATCCCCACTTTTCCCACAACCAAGAGAGAAGCAAAACTCAGGAAGACCCAAGTCAACTTTTTAAATTGATTTTTCAACAACTCCCACAAAATTAATTGTGGAGTTTCTTTGCTGTGCTGGTCTGGTTGGGTTTGAAGTAAAAAATTCAAATGTGTGAAGTATATTTAAGGCAAAAAAACCTTGAGAAGAGTCTTCCCTACCTCCTTAAAGCAGGTCCTCTCCATCCCATCATTTTCTGCTGCTCTTCCTAGATTTCCTTCTCTGTACCCAAAAACTTAAGGAGACATTTCTGTGGCTAAAATATGAGGCAGGAGACTGAAATTCCCACGCCAATGATCTGATCCAGGGAGGTTAAAATCTTGTGTTCTCTGTACACTTTTGAGCAGAATAAAACGAATCCTGCGTTAAAATTACTGTAATCACATTTAGTTTTCCTTTTGTTATTCCCAAACTCCATCTTTCAGTATTGTTTATACAGAGTTGGGTTTTGGGGTCAGTCTCACACAGATGGATGAAACATTTCCCATTATCCCTCACTGGAAGTGACCTCCCATCAGCATTTCTTCCATCATCTCCCCTTGTACAAATCTATTTTTACTGGGAATACTGAATAATGATTTTTTCCTGGGTTTGGAGATCAGTGAAATGACTTTCCCCCTTGCTTTAATCCTCCAGAGCATCGTGTGCAATTCCTTGTGTGTTGCTCTGGGCTCCTACATTTTGGTCTGTCCTGCTCTAGTTCTGCATTTTCCTATAACCCCCTTTCCAAGGTCCAGCAAAAATACCCTACTCCAGTTACCACCCTGCTCCTGATATTTGGAATAATCAATCCAAATGTGATGTAAAGTCTTCCATGTGGCACATGTGGTTTCCAAGGGAGGTGGTACAATTCCCATCCTTGGGAAGTTTTCACGGCCTAGATGGATGAAGTCCTGAGAAACCTTGGGCTGACCTCAAAATGGGGAGCTTGGATCAGGAACATTCTGAGGTTGCTTTTCCAACCTGAGCTCCCTGTAAATCATGATGCACCCACTGGGATCTCTGGAGCACAAACACCCACATTTCCAGCCATTCTACAAGGAATATACACTAGGAAGAAATTCTTCCCTGGGAGGATGATGAAGCTCTGGCACAGGTTTGCCAGGGAAGCTGTGGCTGCCCCATCTGTGGAAGTGTTCAAGGCCAGGTAGGATGGGGTCTGGAGCAACCTGGGATAGTGGAAGGAGTCCCTGCCTATGGCAGGGGTTGGAATGAGAAAATCTTGCAGGTCCCTTTCAACTCAAACCATTCCATGATTCCATGAAACTCTGAAAGCTCCTTGTAGGGGATTTCTCCAGCTCTGCCAAAGCCACAGATCCTGGAGTCAAGTGGGTTGACCCAAGAGGTGCCACCTGGGAGAAAACCAAGAAGTCTCAACACTGCCCCACCATTTCTTTCAGGGTAAGCAAGTAAATTGTTCACTGTGTCCTTCAACCCTCCCATTTATGACCCTCTTGAACCAAGGGTGTTTTTTGAGGTCCACATCCTCCAAAAAATCATCAGACACAGCTGACTGCAGCCTCCTCTCCGTGGCTGAACTGGAGCAGCTCCGTAGCTGTCATGGCTTTGAGGAGCCGCGTGCGGAGGAGCCGTTTCTCCCCTCCCTTCATTGGCCAGGGATGCTTCATCCCTTTGACCTCTGTCCGGTTTGGCAGCATGTTTCCTGCATTCCAGCTGTTCCCTACAGGGATCACAGCTCTGGGGGGAGATCTGGTCTGAAAGGCAGAAAATCTGTGTGGGCGAGGCTTTGGAGATGCTCCCCTGGTGTTAAGCCAAGCTCTCCAAGCACAGGGTGATGCTTTGTGGTGAAACATCAACCTGAAACTCTCTGTGGTTTGTATCTTTTCTGATATAAAAATTAATATATTAATTAATATATTAACTCTGTTCCACCTGGTGTGAAGCTGTGCTCAACTTCCTGCTTCTGGAAATGTCTCCTGACTATGTTTTTCCCCCCAGTAGGGGAAGGACTTTTTGCAGAAGGACTTTTTTGATTCATTTTTGCTGAAATTTAATTCTCTTCTCATGAAGTTGACCTCCAGATCCATCTGTTTTTTCTGATCCTACTCACTCCCGGGGGCTGTTTGAGGCTCTCCCTGAAGGTTTCCCTGCATTTGTTTAGGAATGAGCCTTTTTCTCCCTTTTTTTTTCCCCCCAAGCTCCCCCAATCCCTTGGGTTTGCCTCTTGTCCTGTCATGGTGAATTTTTGGAAGAGTTTGGCTCAGTCGTTTCTAGATCTTCTTTGAAACACTGGGAGGTGACAACAGCTCATGTTTGAGACAAAGGCAAGGAGAACTTCAGGGAGAGATGGATAACTTGTCCAAAAGCTGTCTGAGGAAGTCAGGCAGGACTTTACTTGGCCATTGAAGACTGGCTTTGGAGCAGACACCCATCCCACACCTTCCTGATACTTGTATGGAGCTGGGATGAGTTGCCACCTAATTTTTTATTAATGTGAATTAATAAAGCAATCTGTGTTTTCCTCCTAGCTCAGCTCAGGCATGAATTTTTGTAGAACAACCTGGCTCTGGTTTGTTGCTCCAGCTCCCAGCCTGGGAGCCCTTCCCATGGGCCTGGAGCTGTCTAAACAAGATTCCCTCGGGAACAGTAGGAATCAGGCAGTACTCTGCATAAACACAACCTCCCTGAGCACAGAGCTCAGCTCCCTACAATATTTCTCTGAATATATTTTGTTTTCTCCCTGTCCCCGGAGGCAAAAGCAGGTGAATTAGCTCTTGGAATCCCCCCTGGTAAAATCCAGCTTGGTGACTGCAGGATATAGCACAGGAATCTGGGAATCAGCAAACAGCCCTGCCAGAACGTTTCTGTGCTGCCTCTGAAAAACAGGGA
The DNA here is from genome assembly GCA_013397235.1 of Lanius ludovicianus. Lineage (NCBI taxonomy): Eukaryota > Metazoa > Chordata > Aves > Passeriformes > Laniidae > Lanius > Lanius ludovicianus. Next base: position 337,197 of record VYXG01007609.1, on the reverse strand, counting down.
TCTGTGTGGTGCTTCCAATCCTCCCAGAATAGAATCAGTCCAGTGTGGAGGAAGTGTTCCAAGAGGTCGAGGCAGTTGTGATTTCCTGCTGGGACTGGTGAACCCTTCAGTGACATCCTGAGGAGGAGGCAATGAGTTTTTTTTAATGTCCCTGAATAAAAAAGCCTTTTGCTGCTGCTGCTGCAAATGTGGAGTCTGAATTTCAACAGTACTTGAGTTGTTTCCTCTGGAAGTGCATCCCTCTAATTCCCTGGGGCTGGGACATCTTTCACTTGACCAAGTTGTTCCTGCCCTGTCCAACCTGGCCTTGGACACTTCAAGGGACAGAGCAGCCAAAGCTTCTCTGGGAAACCCCTGCCACTCACACAGGGAAGAATTCCTTCCCAATATCCCATCTCACCCTTCCCTTCTGTGTCTTGGCACTCCATCCTTCATCCAAATTCCCTCTCCAGCTCTCTTGAAGCCCCTTTAGGCACTGGAAGGAGCTCTAAGCTCTCCCTGGAGCCCTCTCCTGTATAGGTGAACACCCCCATCTTTCCCTGCCTGTCCATGCAGTGCCACCTTACTTTCCTGGGAAAAAACCAAACCCTGGATAGTTGTACCCAGAGTGAGCATCCCAGTTTGCAAGCAGAGCTGTGCATGTGCCTAGACCAGGAAGCAGAAACGTGCACTCTTAAAATCCAGGGATTTCTTTTCAAAACTGTTTTCAAAAACAAATCTGGATGACTTCCTTCACTCCATGGAGAACTCCCGTGGTTATATAAGGAGATTATCTTTGACTTCAAGGCTGTGTCAATGTGACTCAGGCCCTCAAGGGCAGGGCTGTGTCACCAGGCCCTGGTTATGGATTTACAAATCCCTGCTTCCTATGGCAACGCCACCATCGCCTTTGCAAACAAACTGGGAAGGACTTGGACACAGTACAGGTGTCCAAGAGAGAATGTAAACTCTGGCTGATGTTTGGAAAGATCTCCAGCTGGATGTGACAGCAAATGAGGTCAAATGAGAGGTGTCTTGGGGTAAAGCAGAAATAAAAGCAGTGGCCTCCTACTATGGACCCAGATCTGGAATTACACGTGAGGTTGGAAGGCAGCTCCAGAGTCTGTGGTCCAACCCCCTGGGCTGGTTTGGGTGACAATTCACCTGTTCTTCCCAACATGTGGATGGAAGTGCTGTTCCAAAGCCCATTTTTTTGTGAATTATGGAGTTTTGTGGGCTTTTCTTAGGCTACAGTAAGATGAAGTTGGGATGGGAAAGGAGCCATCCTCCACAGTTCTCTCATTCATGGATGAACAGAATTTCCTGGAATAATGAGATGGTTTGAGTTGGAAGGGATGTGAAAGATCCTCCAGTTCCAACTCTCAGCCACGGGCAGGAATTTTTCCACTACCCCAGGCTGCTCCAAGCCCTGTCCAGCCTGGCCTTGGACACTTCCAGGGATGGGGCAGCCACAGCTTCTCCAGGCACCCTGTGCCAAGGCCTCACCACACTCCCAGGGAAGAATTTCTTCCCAGAATCAAATCTAAATAAATTCTTTCTTTCAAACAGAATTGTTCCTGTTTGCTGGGATATATTTACAACCTGATTTTTCAGAGTAATTTATCATTTAAATCTCTTCACAAACCATACAGAGTTTTATATTTTATGATCTTTAGCAAAGGGCTTTGGTTCAGTGTCCCACACGATGATTCCCAGGTTTATGGCATGGCTTCCTTGATTCTAAAATGAGAGGAATATTTATCAGCCAGCTTTGATGCTGAAATTTTTGTGTCTAAATTCAGGCTCTGAGCTCCTCAGAGGAAAAGTTGCTGTAGACCTTCAAAGCCTTGTTCCAATAATTTTTTAACTTGGAAGTTAATCCTTCCCAGTGCTCCCATGTGATTGTACCCAGGACACTTTCCAGGTGCAAAGGTTTCCTGGGAGAAGGATCTCACAGAAAGCTTGGCTGAAAATGTTGCATTCTCCACTCCCTAAAATCAAGGTCTGGATGCCCAGTGCATCCTTGCCCCAGTTATCAGCCAGAATTAGAATATGCAGCTATTTATAAGGAAAATCTGCATCCAGATCCCAAAAATAGAGTGGGATAAGAACTCATGAGGAACTAAAAAACCACTGGAAATAACAGCGCTGCATTTCAACAGCTCAGGAGGGTCATGAGCCTGCTTTCCTTAAAAAGCTGTTTACTCCAGTGGTGACTTATTCCATGCATCTTTCCAGGCCTTTAGGATGGCAGGACACAGCCCAGGGACTGAGCATCGAGTTTCTAGGAGAGAAGCGATACTATAAAAAGAGGAACAGGAATGGTTCAGCCTCATTTCCACTCCTGTGACCAGGAAAAGATAATCCCACTCTGGGCTGGACCTGCCAGGGCTGCAGAGAGGAACCTGCCACCACCCATCCCCATGGGATGCTCATTCCCTTGGGACTGGGTGCACCCAGGACACAACAGGGACATTTCCTGGGGTAATTTCTACCTGAGTGCTGGGAGGAGGTGATTTTGTCACTCCTTGTCCCCAAAAACAAATCATGAAGGTCTTGGAGCCAATCCAGCTGCAAACATCTGGGGGTTTGTAGTCAGCTCCTACAAACTCCTAAAGGCCTCATTAAGATCAGGTGCACCTAATCCTTAATGAACCAATAATGTCAGCACATGTTGTTCCAGAGTTTGGATGATTATAGGATTCCATAAAACCCATTAACTCTTCCTTGGCCTCCAGGGCTGGCAAGAGGCTGACAAAATAAACGAGGTTATTGAGCAACGAGGGAGAAATAACAACACAGCTCCATCCACCCATCCATCCACCCATCCATCCATCCATCCATCCATCCATCCATCCATCCATCCATCCATCCCTGATCCATCCACCCATCCCCCCAACCATCCCCC
>VYXG01007609.1:296410-334217 GCA_013397235.1 Lanius ludovicianus | reverse complement strand
CCATCCATCCATCCATCCATCCATCCATCCATCCATCCATCCATCCATCCATCCCTGATCCATCCATCTCTGATCCATCCATCCACCCACCCATCCATCCATCCATCCATCCATCCATCCATCCATCCATCCATCCATCCCTGATCCATCCATCCATCCATCCATCCATCCATCCATCCATCCATCCACGTGCACATGGTGTCCTGGCCTTCCCAAAAAAATCAGCCACTCCTCAGGGCTCCTAATCCAAACACTGCTGGCACCACGGTTCAGAGGTGGGGACATGGATCAGGATGGATTCCGTCACTCTGGCTGAGGTCCCTGGGAATTCTCAGCTTGAACAGAGCTTCCCTGAGTAGCTCAGGGTGGGGTGGAGGATGGTTGAGCTCTAAAGCTTGGAAAAATCCATGGAATCATGGAAAGTGGAGAAATGACACTGAATAAAAGACCTGGATGGAAGAAAAAAGGGGAGCTGAACACCTTCTCTTGGACTAGAAATTAGGAGGGATTTCTTCACAGAAAGGGGGGGGTGGTGTCAAACAATGGGAAAGGATTCCCAGAGAGGTGGCTGCTACCCCAAACCTTTCACCTCTCCTCTCCACTCCTCCTCACCTCTTCGCCTGTGGCTTCTCTCCCTGGAGATTGGTAGCAGCCAGGGAAGATTAGGAACAAAGTCTGGCTTGTTTTCAGCCTGATTTTGTAAGGACATGGCTCATCTGATCTTGGCTTTGTGCGTGAGCAGGTCACAACAAAGAGCTGCTGCTTTGGAGTCGCTGCATGGCAGGAGTTCCTGAAGGCCCTCTGGGTTTCACTAAAGAGATTTTTGGGTGGAAAAGGTTCTATTGAAGCTTTCAGTGGGAATGAAGACACTTTTTCAAGGATTCAGAAGGTCCATGATGAAGAACTACGTCAAAGCAAGATGATAATAGGCTCATGGTGTGCCTATTCCCAGGAATCACATCTTGGATCGAGGTTCCTTGCTGGGAGCACGGGCACATCCCTCTGCAAGAATCTCCCATCCCTGCTGGCTCCCAGCCACCCTCTGGAATCCTGCCACTGCCCAGGGCACAGTTTCGACTGGCAGAATTCCACCCACCCCCGGGATTTCAGAGACAAAGCCTTGAGCCCCAGCCCGTGTTTGTGCCTCATCTGGGGAACCCAGGGAGCATCCAAGGAATGTGTGGAGCAGCAGGGCTCAAAGAAGGGGCAGAGCTTCTCCCAAGAACCCTAAGCTCCTCACTCTGCTCATCTGGTGGGATTTTTTGGAGGTGTCCTGTGCAAGGCCGGGAGCTGGATGTGATGATCCTTGTGGGTCCATTCCAACTCAGGATATTCTGTGATTCCATAATTCTAAATCGAAAGGTACTGCAGGAGCAAATGCACTGACACTGCAGCTCCTTGGCATCACTCAGCCTGCTTTTCCAGGAAATCATTTGCATCTCCTCCTGTGACTATTGAATGAAAGCAATTTTATTTCAAGGATGTCCCAGTCCCAAGAAGATAGGAATAACCGTACTGCTCCTGGATGATGAGTCCAGGGCAAGGCTGTGCATCAGAACAAGATTGGAACTGTGCCTCAGTACAGGGGTGTCACTGCTGGTGTGACTGAGGGCACATCAAATTGTCCTTGGAATGGGCAGGAAAGACCTGAAGACATGGAAAATTTATTCACCCCTTGTATTACACAGGCCTGGATTGCCAGGAAACAGGGAATGGCTTCCCACTGCCAGAGGGCAGGGATAAATGGGATATTGGGGAGAAATTCTTGGCTGGGAAGGTGGGGAGGCCCTGGCACAGGTTGCCCACAGAAGTTGTGGCTGCCCCATCTTTGGAAATGTTCAAGGCAGTGTTGGACAGGGCTTGGAGCAAACTGGGATAGTGGAAGGTGTCCCACAGCAGAGAGGTTGGAATTTGATGATTTTTATGGACTTATCCAACCCAAACCATTCCATGATTCCACTGAGAGACCTGCTGGCCAAAGGCAGCCTGTAATATTTATGTTCAGATTCTGGATCAGGTTTTGGGGACTCCAGTCAATGGATTTCATATATTTTGGCTTTCAGTTCCCTGAAATGTGTTGGATTTTATGGATTTCAGCAATTTGCCCGACCAGGAAGAGGTGAAAAATTGTTTCCCCCCAAGGCACAACATCCTCACCCACATTTAGTAAAGATATTCAGAAATTTAAAACTCAGTCCTAAAGATGTGGGGTTGGACCATGCCTGGAGCTACCAACGTGTGACAATTCCCATCTGTCCAGTGGGAGCTGAGGGGGGAAAGAGGATCAGGACCCAGACCAGGGCACAGAAGGATTAAAACACATCCTGTGTGGTTTCAAACCTGATGGGAATGTGCAGAGTGTGGTCCCAGCTCTGTGCTGGAGATGGAGCCCACACAGACCACCTACCCCAGCCTTTTACAACACTTTGAGCATCTCTCTCCTACCCAAGTGACCCAAAATGACTTTTCTAAATTAAGATCCCAACCACGACGCTGTGCTCGACTTCCTTCCCCCTCAACACATCTGCTGCTGACACCAAAAGGTTCTTTTCACCTCATTTTTAGGCTTTGTCTCCAGGCCTGGGGCTGTACAGAATAAAGAGGGAAAGAGGCTTTTGTGTTCCTCTGGAATTAGGGATGCAAGAGCCATGCAGGAGAAAAATGAAGATATCCAAGAGAGGATGTGCTGCCGTGTCAGAGGCAGATGCTCCAAGCCCTCCAAACCCTAATATGGAAAAATAGCTCTATTTTAAGACCGGGAAAAAGTGCACATGATAGGTTTGAGACGAGAAATAATTTGGGATTGATATTGAAAATGATATCACTGCTGCTGTACTTCAGTGCTGCCAGGCGCATTCCATAATTAATAACTCCTTCAGATGGAGTGACTTTCCTTTGAGGGTGCGGAATTAAACATTTAAATCCTTCTCTGTAAATACAAGGCTGTGGCAGAGCTCTCCAGAAGCCTCGCAGCTACACTCTAATGTATATTTATATTCTAGATAAGTATTTTTAGTAAGAACTACAAGTCCTCTCTGTATTTGATGACATCAGAGCTCTGTTTTACATGCAATGTCCCGACTGCAAAAAATATCCCCTTCTTTTTCCTGCTCTTGGAATGTTGCAATAATTTCTGCCCTTGTCTCATCCCTCTTTCTTTCATGTTTAGTGTGTGTTCCAAGAGGGCTGCGGGGTTTTTTTTTTTCACTCTCTCACTCCCAAAGATAATAAAATATATAAAAATTTTAAAGAATGAAGCAGTTGAACTGTTCCTGGTGTTTCCCACCTCTGCAACCGGGCCATGCTGGGATAACAACCACCACTCATAGTCTGACCAGTGTCCTGCTGTGGAAAGCAACTGGAAATTATCCCTACTGGAAATCCCAGTCCTTTAAATATTAATCCTGCTGTTCCTGTGACGCTTCTGTGGGAATTCTGCCCAAGGCAAACCAGGATTGAAGCTGGGTCCTCCTTCAGTTCAAATCCAAGGTGAGTGCTTTGTGTTTCCAGTGAGGAATTACTTTTGGAATGCCCACCTCACCTCCAAGAGTCATGAAGCCCACAAGGAGAGGCTACTCAAGGCAGACACAAAATCCTGATGGAGGTGGGACTCAACAGGGTATCCCAGCTGGAATACCCTCACAGATGAGCCTCTGTTGTTCTTTACTCTCTAATTTCTGGGTGGACAAAAACACTTCATGTTTGTAACTGGAAGTAGGAGGTGCAGATCAGGAAAAAATTCTTCCCTGTGAAGGTGGGGAGGCCCTGGCAGAGGTTTTCCAGAGAAGTTGTGGCTGCCCCATCCCTGGAAGTGTCCAAGGCCAGGTTGGACAGGGCTTGGATCCACCTGGGATAGTGGAAGATGTCCCTGCCTGTGGCAAGGGGTGGGAATTTGATGATCTTTAATTTCCTTCCTATCCAAACCATTCCAGGATTCTGCACATCTCTAGGACCGCCCCACATTTGCAGAAGGGCTGGAAGATGATGGAAAATACAGCTTTTTTTGGCCAGATAAAGCATAAGGCATCAAGGAATACCTTCAAATTCAGAGATAAAATCTCTGGTTGTGCTGGGAAGAAGAAACCCTCAGACAGAACAAGAAAAATCCTTCAGCAGAGCAACATCAGCTCTGAATTCTGCCTGCTGCGAAGCCTCACCCGGCAGGGCCGAGAGGTTGCAGGTCTTTTTCTGGCCCTTTGGAGACCCATTTTCCTCTGTTCTATTTTCTCCAGCCTATATTTAAACTTCTCCCTCCCTGTGTCCACTCGACCCAGTGACGCAAAAGTCCGGCCAGGCCTTTGAATCTCCTGCATTTCCTGGGGCAGTGGCACTCGCTGGGTTCAGCTCCTAAGGAGCAAAGGGAGGGATGAATAACAGCAATAACCAAAGAAACAGCAAATTTGATTTTTTTTAAGTGCTCCCAGTGAGGCCTGTTCAGCCTTGTGGCTGCCTCAGTGTGAGCAGGTGACTTGTAAGGCAAAAAAGGCCATTTTGTACCACTGTGTGAAGGGTTTGTCACCTCTCCTAATCAAGAAATGTATTAGAGGCATTTTGAAGATAAAAATCTGCTTTTGATTCTGTTTAGGTCCAGTAGAAACTCATGGCCACGCTGGCAGGTGACAGGAGGCTGGGAGGGGCTGGGTGCTCACACAAGGGCATGGTCCCCACCTGGAGCATCCTTGCAGCACGGAATTGTCCCTCCCAGCCTCCTGTCGGCCTCGATGCTGAGCTCAGGCACTCTCTCTTCTGCTCCTTGAAGCCCCCCCAGTTCTCCCAGTATCCCAAAAGAGTCTCCTGTCCCACTGGACTGTGTTTTACCCTTCCTTTTCTGGCAGGGATAGCTTTAAATCAGGCTCTTCCAAGGAGGATTTTCCCACTCCCTTGCTTGTCCTGGTGTGTAGTTTTCCCCCTGTCTGGCACAGGACAGTTTGGGAGCTGAAAAACCAGCCAGAAACCCCCTCCCTGCACCTTGTGCTGTCCCACACTCCTTTCCCATGGGAATATTGAGCACAAAAGAAAGATGCTGCACGTCGAAAACCAGAGAATCCAACTTTATTTGCGAAAATCTCACCCAGAAAGGAACCCTCACCCTCCCAGTCCCTCTATATTCAGACCCTGCCCCATCCACACGTGGAAAGCAGAGCCCAGGATCCTGCAGAAAACATGGAAAAGCCACTGGAGATAGAGCTGGAAGCCAGGATAAAAAAAAGGAATGTGATTTGAGGACGGCAGGGATGGAGCTCTGCTTCTGGTCTGACACATCCGACTGGTTTTGGAGCAGGGAAAAACAGAACAGATGAGTGGGAAGCAGGGGCTGGAGCTCAGTGTCTGCGAGGGTGGGTGGAATACTGGGATTGGAGAAACTTCCAATTATTGCCCTCTCTATGGCATTTTTGCCCTGTAGATCTCAGCACTGCCAGGGGGTTTCAGGGAAGTTGTCAGTGTTTTAGAGGAGCTCTGAGGGTTTCCCCTCCAGGAAAAAGGGCTCCTCATCCTCCTGAGCTCACAGGGACCTCTGCCAAGGAATGCAAAATTGTCAAGTGTTTTCTTCTAAATGGCACTGAGACAGACCTTGAGAAACAATTCTCTCAGTGCAAGGGGGAAAAAGAGCCCCCCCGCTTCGGTTTCTTACAGAAACAGAGTGGAAAAAGGGGAAAAAATGGAGGAAAAATAGACTTTGCCACAGAGGGAGGTTGCAGGGGTGCCATGAACACACAAGGATGGTGCATGGGGTGTATCCATGCTCCATTCTGCTTTTGCTTCCTGATCCCCTGGATGGTCCCTGGCAATAGGAACAGAGGGAATGGCAAATTCTCTGGATCTCTGTGAGCTGGGCACACCTGGCTCATTCATATCTGCTTCCACTCCAGCTGCTTTTACATCAGAATCAATCCTACAGCTACTCCAAGCAAATCCCAGCTGGGATCCCAGCACATTTAACAGTTTATTTCCCAGAGTTGATTGTCTGGAATAACCATTACTTTTCCTATCCTGCAGTTTTTGCTCAGGAGGGATGGCAGAGCAACAGAAGAATTTACTTGGAATAGTCTTTAAAACATCTGGAAAGGGAAATCTGGGAACTCCAACTCCAACCTGAGCTCCGGCAGAGGCTGAGGGTGGGGTAGTATTTGTCTGGCCAAACTTGGAAATTTGGGGTTGTAGGTCTGACCTAGGCTGGCATGTCAGTCCAGGGAGTGTTCTGAGCTTTCCAGAAATCCATCCCATTCTCACATGGAAGCTGAGCCCTTCTGAACCCATTTCTTAGCTTGTCCTTGGAATCAAGTGCCAGTTCTCTGCAGTTGCCACCCACGCCCACATGGGCAGGAAGCAACTGAGCCCAGATCCTCCGGCTCCTCTTGCTCAGGATGTGGCACAGGTTGTCCAGAGAAGCTGAAGCTGTGGCTGCCCCATCCCTGGAATTGTTCCAGGCCAGGCTGGAAGGGACTTGGAGCAACCTGGGATAGTGGAAGGTGTCCCTGTTCATGGCAGGGGGCTGGAATTGGATGTTCCTTCCAACCCAACCCATTCTCTGTGGGTCCGGAAGACCAGAAGCAGCTGAAGGTGAGGAACATCTGCTTAAACAGCTGGAAACTGGAGATTTGAGGGATTTAAGTCCAGGTGTCCAAACTCTTTGCTTGAATCCAGCGTTGGAGATGGGGTGAAGCCACACTTCAGCAAAGAAGGACATTCCCAAAGCATCGAAGAGTTCATGAGGCAGCTTGGCAGGGAGAGTGGTGGGCTTCTGGCTGGAGCTGGGACACTTGTGACCTCACAGGGAGCACTGGAGGACCGCGCTGGCCACCACGGCCACCAGGCCCAGCGCTGCAGAGCTGCTCCTCACCCCACTGCTGCTCTTGGTGTCATCCGTGCACAGGTCAGTGTAGCAGCAGGATTTGGGCCTAGATGCCCCTATCCCATCGTAGGAGAGGCATTCCTCCTCACAGGCCCTGGTCACGGTGATGTTGCCAAAAAAGGGATAACCTGGGAGAGGATTGGAGAGGGGAAGGAATGGGAAAAGGAAATGGGATTGAGAAGCACTGACAGAGGAGGTGTTGGACATCCCAAATCTGTGGGGGCCTCTAGACCAGCCTATTTGTTGTGGGAACAGGTCTGCCAATTCTCACTGCTGACTTTCTCTCACCCTCCTGCTCCTTCCAAAATCATTCCAGGGTGGACAAGGGACACGAGTAGATGTTTGCACCATCTGAAAATTCAGGTTCCATATCGGGGTAGGAAAGACAACACAGTGAGAACAAGTGCAATCCGATGGATTTCTCTCCTTCCCTCTTTAAACTGGGACAATTTCATCTGGATTTTTATAGACACGTTAAAGGATAATCCAAGCTGGGACTGGGATGGGGAGAGGGAAGGGTGGCCAGCAGGTTGAGGGAGGTGATTCTCCTCCTCTACTCTGCTCAGGTGAGATCCCACCTGCAGAGCTGCCTCCAGCTCTGAGGTCCTGAGCAGAAGAAAGTCATGGACCTGTTGGAACCAGTACAGAGGAGGCCACGGAGATGCTCTGAGGGCTGGAGCCCCTCTGCTCTGGAGCCAGGCTGGGACAGCTGGGAATGTCCAGCCTGGAGAAGAGAAGGCTCCAGGGAGACCTCAGAGCCCCTGGCAGTGCCTGAAGGGGCTCCAGGAGAGCTGGAGAGGGACTGGGGACAAGGGATGGAGGGACAGGACACAGGGAATGGCTTTAAACTGGAATAGGGTAAAGTTAGGTGAGATATTGGGGAGGAATTCTTCCCTGGGAGGGTGGTGAGGCCCTGGCACAGGTTGCCCAGAGAAGCTGTGGTTGCCCCATCCCTGGCAGTGTCCAAATCCAGGCTGGATGGGGCTTGGAGCAACCTGGGATAGCGGAATGTGGGAGTTTGGAATTCAATGATCTTTAAGCTCCTTTCCAACCCAACCCATGGTGGAATTCTTGGATTTCTCCCTGGGACCCCTCAGTGAGAGCTCTGGCACTCACCTGTCTCCATGGAGTGCAGCGTCGTGGTGCACACGGTGGCTTTTGGGGGACACACGACGGCTGTCCTGCACTTGGAAATGTCTGTGGGCTCCTTGCACGTGTAGCATCGTAGGGACTGGGCTGCAGAGGGGACAGGAGGGCTCTGAGGTGACAAAGTAGGGAAAACAGACCCAAATCTGCAGCTTCCCGACTGAAATGCGGCAGTGTCCAAAATTAGGCACATCTGGAGGCAATGGCAAAGCTTGGATTTGTCAGGGGGGGAAAGACCAAAGCCCAGCACTGGAGGACAAGGGTGGTTTTGCAGGAGCTGGGCCTGAGCATGAGCTTGGGGGCTCAGCAGCCCAAAAAAGAGCAGGGATAGAGGGATCTGTTCCTTGAGGAGTTTTGGTGGGTCTGAACGTCCTCAGCCTGGAGAAGAGGAAGCTGCAGGGAGCCTTTTTGGGATCTACACCTTCCTCATGAGGGGAAGTGGAAGGACAGCACTGATCTCTCTGTGACCAGTGACAGGATCCAAGGGAATGGCCTGAAACTCTTAGGGGAGGTTTAGGTTGGGTATCAGGAGAAGGCTCTTCCCCCAGAGAGTGGTCAGGCACTGGAATGATCTTCCCAGGATGGCATCAGGAGTTCAGGACAATGCTCTCAGGCACAGGGTGGGATTGTTGGGATGTCCTGTGTGGGGCCAGGAGTCCGACTTTGGTGATCCTTGGGGGTCCCTTCCAAACCAGGATATTCCATGACTGTAAAATCCAGCTCCTTCAGCTGACAGCAGCATTCCCAAGCTACGACAGCGGCAGCTCCCCCACCCCTCCCCTCACAGCAACAGCTCCTTCCTGCTTGTTTAAGGGAAATTCTGCAGGAATCAGTACCTGAGAGCAGGATTTAAATTTCAGAGCTGTATCAGAGATCCTGAGGGCTGAGTGTGGCCTCAAAACCACTCTCATCAGGGGCTACTGCTGCTTTTTAAGGAGGTGCTGCACAGACCCTTGCTGGCTGGAACCTGAGGGAGGGACATCTCTAAATATGCAAATCTTGGTCACAGAAGCACTCAAAATTCTCAGTGTGAGCCCTGTCCATCCACAGCCAGCAGATACTGAGAGTGTGGATTTTCCAAATTCCTGCTGGGGTGGCTTGGTGACAAAATGCAGCCCGCTTTGAGATTTTCTATCCTACCCTCCTTCCACCTGCTGAAAAGCATCCTGAAAGCATCCAGTGCCATCTATTGGTAAAAATTCACACCAACGCTCTGTTCTTGTTCCCCTTCTGCTGCCACAGAGGAACCTCTGTGGCTTTGTGATAAGGATAAATATTTTTGAAAGCATTTGTTTGAACACCTGCCTTCAGAAGGAATTTTTAAAGCATCTACTCCTTGTAGCAGCTCCCTTGGGAAATTCAGCTGTGGGGTAGAGCCTACAGGGCACAAAACTTTTCATTGTCTCTTTGCAGAAGTGAAAAGGATTTTTTTCATGGGAATATTTCGATGTTCTTGTGGTGGAGCCATCCCTGTTTATCCCAGCTCAGGACCTCACTAGATCCCTTCCCAATGATCCATGAGAGGTTGTTTTATATTTTAACAGAGATAACATTAGCAACAATCATTTGGGTGTCTGTGGGTGTGTAGGATGGATGGATGGATGGATGGAGCAGTTCTGGCTTAAGGCACTTGAGAAACGGCTCTGAAACCCTTGGGGTGAGGTGGTTTCCATTTCCAAACCTCAGAATTTTCATGGACGAGCAGGGAAGTACTTTGGGGGAATTAATCCCAGTTAAAAGCAGGTTTAAGGAAGGAAAACCTCAACCCCCTCATCTTTCACTGACTCTGGGTGGGGCATTTAGAGGACACGGGTTTTGTGGGAAGGTTACGTGGAAGAGGAATGCCCAAAACCATAAGAACCAGGACAGAAAAACTGAACAGGGACAGCTCTGTGTCCTGATCTGAGCCAATAATGCTCTGTTCCTCTCTGTCCAAGAGGACCTTCCATCCCTTCAGATCCAATCTCAGGAGTTTGAATGGTCACAGACACATCCCTCAGCTGCAAGAGGGGTGCCTAGACCAGCTACTTCCCTCTGGATCATCCCCAAAATTTTACTTCTGCCTGATTCCAACTATAAAGCAAATGGAGTTGATGACTCCGTTTCCATAAAATTCTTGGAGACCTTGGATGGTTTCTCAAAAATTCCATTAAATCCAAGACAAAGCTCTAGATGGAGATGTTTGACCTCTGCCTTTCCTTTGAGGTCTTCCAGGGTCCCATGGAATCCCTGAGGATCTCTGGGGCCCATGGGCTGTAGGTTAAACCCCTCTGGGTTGGTGTCATCCCTGGAATGGCTGTTCCAGGCAGGGGTGTCGCTGAAGTTGGTCACCTCCAGATGCAGGAAGGACACAGCAATGACCAAACCCTGCTGCCAGCTTGCCCAAGATCCAGACCTATCACAGACCCAGGGGAATTTCCCATTCCCACCTGTCTCCTGAAATAAGGGAAAATCCTGGAGCTGGGGGTTTAACAAACCTTTCCTTGGAGTTATTTCTCATACTCTCACCCTTATCTAGATTGAAGTTTCACCTTCTGGCTTTCAGCACTTCCAGCTGGGAGGTTTTAGGGATGGCGGGAGCTCGGGATGAGCATATCCCACCCCTTTTGTGAAAGGAGAGCGTGGCAGCTTAGGCAGAGGCTGGTGCTTCAGGCTCTTTCCCAGGCTGGTCCTGCCCTGTGGTTGTCCCCTCCATCCCTGGGTATGGGTGACAGGTCTCCAAAGGATGAGCATCACTCCCAGCCAGGCATCACAGCTCTTCCCACCAGGAGTGCATCTCCCCTTTCCCATTTCACCCTTTGACCTTCTTCAATACAAAAGGCATCATTGCCCCCACCTGGGGGGGTCACCAGGTCTTTCGCCTCCCTCCCTCCCCTCCCAGGAATTTCCCAGGGGGTCCCTGGAGTGTTGGGAATGAGGAGCTCTTACCCAACTCCACGAATGCCAGGCCCAGCAGGAATCCAACCAGGAGCTTCTTCATGCTGAGTGCAGATCCAGGCAGCCAGGACAGTTCCAAGGAGCTGCTCCCAGGGAGCTTTATATGTTTTCCCACCCTCCACCACCTGTTGTTGATCCTGTGGGCGGATTCCCTCGGGGTGATCAGGGGAGAGCCCAGCTCCAGTCTGGATTGGGATTTGCAGAGGAACAAGTTCCCTGACGAGGTGACATCACCACAATGAGCAGACTCCTGCCATACCTCGGCTCTTCCCCAGGTTTATGTCCCGGGGCTGATCCCATGGAAAAGGAAAAACACGGCTGGCACTGCAAGGTGTGGCCCCATGCCAGGGCTTGGATGGGGAATGTGTCAAGGTGTGTTTGCTCCCTTCAGCCTGGCTCCACGAGCCCAGAGCTGGCTTGTGTCACTTGTTGCTCTGGCCAGCCATGGTCAAGGGGCAAGTGACAGCAGGCTGGGCTTCCGTGTGCTTTGGAAAAATGATTCCATGGACTGGCATGACTGAGGTTGCCCAAAGATGTGTGTTTTCCCAAATCCAGTTCAAAGTCAAGTGTGATTTCTGGATCCTTTGGTTATTAATTGAGCTGCTGGGCACGGGAGTCACTTGGTGGCCAGTGGGATATGGTGCTTCCAAGTCTGGAATTGGGATAAATCATGTGGTTTCAGGTGCTGGGTCATGCTGGCAAAGCAGGATGCTCAGACTTCTTTTGGAAAGCTGTCAATTATTCACCAAATTTTATCCTGAAGCTGGGAAATAAAACCAACATGGAGCAATGAATCAATTTTCCCACTTTGGCACTTTCCTGATAGCAAATTTCACTTTATCCACATCGAGGCAACCCTTTCAAACATCACAATTTATTTTGCATCTTATCCAATATTTGGGGAGACAGCTTCAAATGCTTGGAGCTGGGGAGAAATGATTTACTCTTCCCCTTGGATTGAGCTATTGGTACTTTATATTTCACAGGAAAAGCTGAAAGACTTTTTGTTGGGTTTGTTGTGATCCAAACTGGAAAACCCCAGCGTTGTGCAATTTCCCATAAAACAGCTGAATAAGCCAAAGAGGCAAAGTTTGTGAATCACTGGAGCACTTGGAGATTTCAGGGATGGAGATGAGGTGAGTTGAAGGTGTTTTGATGAGGTGAGTTGAAGGTGTTTAATGAGGTGCTTTGCCTGTCACAGACTTGTTACGACAACACACGTGGGAATTGCTGCCATTCCCAGCAGCCCCTCCTTCTTCCCAGTTGGATGATGGTTCCCAGTAACCTGAGAAGCATTGCTAATGAAAATTTCCACAGCCATGGATGACACAAAGCTGCCAGAGCTGTAGGAAAGGGAGAGAAAGACCTACACCCTAATCCTCCTCTATGAGAGTGAAAATTATCCTTTATTTTATCTTCCCGTGCTGTCGGAGTTCAGGTGTGAATAAAAACCTGAATAGAATGTAACTTTCTGGGCACATGGGAAAAAGAATCCACTCAGTGAAAGCCACCAGACCTGGTTACATCCAGATCCTTGCTCGGAACTGGGCAGCTCAAGGCACATTTGAGCAATATCCTAATTAACAACCGTGAAACTGGAAAAGATCCAGTGCTTTCAGCATTCCAGGGTGGTTGTGCCTCAATGGGAAAGCCCAGTGGGGTTGGCACAGTACAGCTGCTTGGTGGATTGTGGAGTGGAAATGTCTGTGGAGACATCCTCTCCTACCTGAAAATCATTCCATTTGGAGGATTTTTTTTGGATAAATCAGTGTGGTTGAAGGAATAGGGACATAAATATTTAATCACTGTCTTAACTCTGTCTTAAAGGCTTGGGAAGGCTGGAGATCTTTCCATAAAGAACAACACTGGGAAAACCCCAGAGCTCCAGCAGAGAGGCTGAGTGTGAAGCAGTGCCAGACTTCAGGGAAAGAGAATTTGGGAGTGTTCCAGTAAATCTGTGGAGGAATGGAAAGACCTTTATGGTCTGTTACCTTCAAGGTATTCATTGATTAAAGATAATCAGGAGCCTGTGGAGAGATGGAGCCCTGGAAACAAACCCAAAACCCAACCCAACCAACCACGAGTGGTGTCCAAATGTGTGTTGAGGTGGGAGGGAGGTTGATTTTGGAAGTGGCAGCACCCTCCTGGCTTCCCAGGTGGAATTTCCCTGCCACTGTCAAGAAAAAAATGGGATCCTAATGGAAAAAACCCAATAGACAGCAATTAATGGGGAGACTGGGACAAGAAGATTCACTCCTAAAGATGACACAGGAAAACACTGGCCCCTTTTAGCTCAGCAGAGTTAAGATGCACCTGATTTAAATGAGACTGGAAATCGAAGTTGGCTCTTAAATGCTAGAAAAATTGGGATTATTTCTGTAAGCAAATGCAGGGAAGAAACCTGACCTGCTTTAAGCCTGATAAATGTGTGAGAACTGTGGTTTGACAGAGCTGTTAGGTTAGGCTTAGACAGCTTTCAGGACTCAGGAGGCCCTAAAAATTCCCTTCTGTCTCTGTCAGGGGTGGAATAAGCCCTGGGAAAGGTTTTGAGCTCTGACTGACAGGAGCCAGAAGGGACTTTGGTTGAAATGTCACTTCAGGTCTGGAGAGCTGAGAATATCAACGAGGCGTGGTGCGTAGGGAGCAAGGTTTGTGTGCCAAAAGCCTCCAGAAATTCTCAGTGGGATCAATCCAAACCCTCTCCCAGCCTGTCCCTGGGAGACTGTTCTAATGTATAAGGTGATATAGGGAGATATAATCCCTCTCTGCTTATCACTAATACCAGACAAGGCAGATGACAGAAATTCGGTGTTTACAGGTAGGAAGGTGAAGTGCTTCACCTGCTCTAACTTCCCTTACAGTTAATTCTTTTTTGAATGATAAAAGCCCAATTTTTTATGAGGTGTTCTGTGGCAAGGAGTGAACACCAAGCTTTGCTAAATTGTTCCAGATGTTGGTTATCAGCCACATGTGAAATTAGTCCTGTGTAAAATATTTCTGCTCTGATTTAGGGGGTCCCTTTAGCCAGTGGCTCTCGTTACACCCCTCTACTAAATTTAATTTCTCTGTTGCAATTTTCCTCTTCTCCATAGAAATGTATTTTGTCTGGGATATCCCTTGGACAGATTTTGGTGGGCTCTTTGACTCCTTCTCCAGAAAATTGGTTCTGCAAGGCTTTAATCCTTCTGATGGTCCTTCTCTGAACTCCCTCTGTTTCACCACCTGCTCTGCTACATTGTCCAGCTCAGAACTGGACATTTTCTTGGGCCATTCCATAGAACTGCAGAATGGTTTTGGTTGAAAGGGACCTTTGAGATCATCCAATTTCAATCCCCTGCCATGAGCAGGGACATTTTCCGCTAACCCAGGTTGCTCCAAGCCCCATCCAGCCTGGCCTTGGACACTTCCAGGGATGGGGCAGCCACAGCTTCTCTGGGCACCCTGTGCCAGGGCCTCCCCACCCTCACAGGGAAGAATTTTTTTTCCCAATATCCCATAAAACGCCCTCTTTCAGTTTGAAGCCATTCCCCCTTGTCCTGTCACTCCAGATCCTTGTCCAAAATCCCTCTCCAGCTCCCTTGGAGCCTCACTTCAGCTACTGAGAACTCACAATAAGGTCACCCCAGAGCCTTCTCTGCAATCCCAGGAATAAACAGAGCGGATCCATCTGCCCTGATACAAACACCAACCAAACCATGGTCATGTTGTGATAACCATGGCACCAATCTACCTGACATCAACATTTTTCCTGGGAGCTGATTTGCAGGATGGAGTCTGCTCCATTTTCCAGATATCAGATTTCCAACTATGCTGGTGAAAACTGGTTTGCAGGAAAATACAGATACTGTTGATCATTACACTGAGTCACCTTGAGTTCAGCTCCTGTGATTCCAGGCGGGGTAGAATTTTTTCCAGGGGACTTTTTGGATGGCTCCACCATCTTCATGTGTGACTCAGTAGTGGGGAACCTCTCTGCCCGTGCCCGTGGCTGCAGTGATGTTTGATGATGCAGTGCATGTTCCACCTCTCACGGGTGTGTGTCAACAAGACTTTGGGCTTGTTGGGGTGGAGTTGGTCTCCACCCTCCTGATGAAACTCTGCCACTGAGCAGGAAGGAGATGAGGTTTCTTTGGGCTGGAGAAGGGTGAAGTGTGAGTATTCTCCTCCAAGGAGCTCTTTAGGTCTGTCTTCCAAGGCCTGTTTGATATTAAATGTTTCTCCTCCATGGGAAGTATCCAAAAAAAAAAATCAATCCAGATTCACAGCTCTGATTCAATCTCCAAAGAGCCCTTGCCCCTTTTTTTCTGTGTCTGAGCTTCATTTTACTGCTTTGCGCCCCCTGTCCGAAGATATGAGGTGAGAAGTTGAACCTCTCCAAGCAGAGAAGGGAACTGTACTCCCATCTCCCAAATTCTGGCTTAAACTCACTAATCCTGAGGCTAAAAAGCAGGTGCTCCTAAGGATGGGAGGAAACCTTCCAGACTTGCTGGATTTTTACAAAAAGACGTGAGTTGTGCTCAGTGCTCTGAGATAAAAGTGGGGAGTCCAGGGATGTGATTATGTGGAGGTTGGAATCATTGAACCATGGAATGGTTTGGGTTGGAAGGGCCCCTAAATCTCATCTCATCCAATCTCAGCCATGGGCAGGGACACCTCCACTAGGCCAGGTTGTTCAGGTTCCTCTTACAATTGCAGGATTGAGGGCAATTCCTTCAGGCATCACCTATCCATCTGTGTTTGGTCCACCCTGGGAATGTGGGTCCCTCAAACATTTTCTGAAAACAGCAAGAATGTCCAAGATGTGATTCTGGCTTGGAGTCCAGAGGGTTGCATATCCACAATTCAGGCATGTCAGGCTTCCTTTAAGATGTATCAGTGCTACCATGGACTTGAGAGAGACTTAGGAAGTGAAACAAAGTGTTATGGCCTGAACCCCCTGGATCTGCTCCAGGGAATGTCCAGGCACACGCTGAGGCATAGCAAGGACCAAGGATGTTTCCAGAAAGGTTGCTCTGGTTGGAAGGATGAGAAATTCAGGCACAAGTTGTGACAGTTGTGATCAGGACCAGGGAATGGGTCCTGCTTCCTTTTAAAGACCAGCATGGACACAAACTGGATGTGTGCTCAGATGAAAACCTCTTGTGTCCATCGTTGGGATGTGATTCCCTTTTCCATCCCAGTGACAGCTGCTGCCAACCCCACATGAAAACCCATGTGACCCATAAATCCAGGCTTCATCATGTAGGGCACCTGTGGCCATGTGATTCTTCCATCTGAAATTTGGATGGTTTAGAATAATGGGATTGTTATAAGTTGGAAAAGACCTCTGAGATGACCAAATCCAACCACCACCATGTTCACCATTAAACCACTTCCTCCAGTGCCAGACCCACGCGGTTTTTTGAACACTTCCAGGGATGATGAGACCACCACTTCCCTTTTCAAATGCTTAAACACTACAAAAGCCAAGGCTGAAGGATGCTGGGAATATTCCTGGGGGCTACTGTTGGCTGGGAGTGTCCAGGGTCTTTCTCCCCACTTTAATCAACTGATGGCACTGTTGATCTCTCATCAACATTTTGCAGTACAAAGACAACATGCAGAGACTGGCTGGTAACGGAGCCACTTCCTTCCCTTTATCAGGAAGATTTTCCCTCTTTATCAACTTTGTGCAGAGAAAGGAAGCAGAGTCCTCCCTGTGAACTCGTCACTTGTCAAAGCCAGGGATTGTCACTGAGTCTGTGACTGAGAAGTGCCTGACACCACTTTGTCAACCTTCAGCATCAGCAGCAGTGCCTTTGACTGACACGTTGGCAGCAAAGTCTGTCACCAGATACAGATCTGGATGAGCCAATCTAAATAAGTAACCCCTCCTAAGTAGTAAAAATAGCCCGTGGTGGACGTTGCTATGGGGATCCAGCGCAATAATAAGAATAGCACGACAAGGAAGCCAGTTCCCATCATCAGGGTCTGTATGGTTAAGGCATAAAGTTGTAGAAGCACCAATTAGCAGAAAATGCAGCAGAAATAACCTTTGAAAATTTGCAGTCATAAACAGATTGAAACAGGACAAAAAATCCGGAGTGGGAATCATCTGACTTAAGTTCAGCCTTTCTTCTCTGCCATAGGTAGCTCCTGGGTAATTCCTTGGAGCTGTTTCTTTTTCCAGTCAGGCAGACAGATCCAAATTCCATCAGACAAAAGCCTCATCCAAAAGTGGATGGCACTGGGGATTACCTGCTTCCCTTCACTGGCTTTAAAAGGCACCTTGCAAGGGTGGAGATGAGGTCACCCAGAGGCCTCTTCACAGGAAATGTGTGTTTCGTCGTGCAATCACAGAGTGGCTTGTGTTGGAAGGAACCTTAAAAAACACCTCATTCCAACCCCTGCCATGGGCAGGGACAGCCTCCACTATTCCAGGTTGCTCCAAACCCCACCCAGCCTGGCCTTGGACATTTCCAGGGATGAGGCAGCCACAGCTTCTCTGGGCAACCTGTGTGGCTGAGCATCACCACCCTCACAAAGAAGAGTTTCTTCCAATATCTGGTCTAAACCTTCCCTCTGTCATTTTAAAACCATTGCCTGTGTCCTGTCCCTCCATCTCTTGTCCCAAGTCCCTCTCCAGCTCTCCTGGATCCCCTTCAGGCACTGGAAGGGGCTCTGAGGTCTCCCTGGAGCCTTCCCTTCTCCAGGCTGGACATTCCCAGCTCTCCCAGCCTGGCTCCACAGCAGAGGGGCTCCAGCCCTTGGAGCATCTCCGTGGCCTCCTCTGGACTCGCTCCAGCAGCTCCAGGTCCTTCTGCTGTTGGACCCCAGAGCTGGATGTGGTGCTCCAAGCAGGATCTCACCAGAGTGGAGCAGGGGGGCAGAATCCCCCCCTCAGCTGCTGCTCACATGGTGGGGACACAGCTTTGGACACGGGGGGTCTGTGGGCTGCCTTTCCTTGGCAGAACAACTCTCAGGCACACACTGGGGTTCTTGGAGTGTCCTGTGCAGGGCCAGGAGCTGGACTCCATGATCCTTGTGGGTCCCTTCCAACTCTGGACTTTCCTAGAATTTTGCCAATCCTTCCCAGCAGCACCAAGCTCCTTCCTCATCCATCCACGTGTCCAATGACCACATCCAATGCTCCCTCCATTTGTTGTCCTACTTCTGGGTATCCTACACAATTCCAGAACAGTTTGACTCTTCCAATTAATTTTGATTTAATCTGACTCCTTTTAGCCTCCTACACCACAGCCCAATTGGGTCTTTCCTTCTCCCCCCTCCCTACTGAGATGTTTTTGAGGTGGCACACCCACATTTCTGGGATCAGGAGTCTAGCACACTTGGAGCAGTATTGTCACCTCATCCAGCTGAATTTTGGGATGATTCTGTTTCAGCTAAACAGATAAATGTTGATATATGGTTGATATATAGATAAATATGCTGTTATCCAGGCATATTTGTTGACATCCAGAAAAAGGAGTGAACTGGGAATTTGAGGATATGGATGCAAAGTATAAAGGTTGTGGTTCACTGAAATCAAAGATTCAGAAACCTCTTTGGTTTTTTTTCCATAAAAAAGAGGAAAAGTGGCGAAAAAATTTCTAGAGAGAGTAACTATTGCCTGAAATGTGTGAATAATTTCAAAGATCATTCCGGGAATGAGAGGGAAAGTCTAAAAGAATGGTGGAAAAATGAAGCAGCAGACAAAGCAATGTGAGGCAGGTTAAAAATTATATAAAGTAAAAATTTGCAATAGTCAAAATTACTTAGGTCTTGAGAAAGACATTGAATGCTATTTATTCATTTATTTAAAATGAATTATTTAAAGTTATTTAAATATTATGTAAAATTATTTAGCCTTTCAGTTGAGAGGCAAAATAAAGTAGTGATAGATGAAAACTGACTATTAACTTAACCACTTGTTTATTCAAGATATAAAATGCTTTTGATTTTGGGGGTAAAGACAGCACGGAAAAAGGTCTCCAGAAAGAGAAACAGCCACAACTGAGGTGGAACAAAAAATTCAGTGTATTCAAGCTGGGACAAAGCAGGACAGCATGTTTTCCATCCCAGAACTCTCGGAGAACTGAGATACAGAATAATAACTCCAGGTCCACTCCCAAATATCGTTTATAAATTGGTCAAGGCACAATCATAAGGTCAGAATTTAGCACCTAAATTAAAAAGAGGAGGGGTAACAGCCGCTGTCTGACCTTGATAGACTGCCAGGATTAAAAACAGGGTTTGAAGGAAAGAAAATAATAAAAAAAACCAGGAAAATATTAAAATCCAATGTTATCTGTGTTGTTTTAATGTTAATAAAGTCAGGTTTTCACAAGTTCAGCAAAGAAATAACACAGGATAATGAAAGACTATTTATTAAGATGGCACAGATGGGAACTAAATTGAATTAAGATGAGTGAGAATTTTTTGAAGGCTTGTAGTGGAGGAGCTGGAAACATTTAAAGTGTTGGGAGTGGGATACGAGCCTGGGGAAAATCATCAGCGTCGTTCCTCACTTTTGGAGTGCTCTTGCTGAATATTTTCTGTTAAGACCTTGGAAGATGCCAAATAGGATGGAATTTACTGGTGGCACAAATTCAAGAAGCCTCAGCAATTCCGGGAAGGATCAGGGATATCGTAAACAACCAGGTGGCTTGGATGCAAGTCATGGATTAAATGGGATCATCCATAATAAGTCAGTTATACAGCAAACGAGGAGGCCACCTGGAAATGACTGGGAGATGAAAGATGCAGGAATTCTTGGATGATCCTGGGTGGAATCTCTGTCAGGCACCTGATGGAGAGAAGAAAAGGTGTTGTGGTTGGGGCCATGTCAGTGGGACAGTGCAGGGACCTTGTGCAAGGCACCAACAAGGCCACACTCACAGCACTGGGTGCATTTCCCCACCTTTGCCTGAGGGAACTGCATTCCCCTCCAAAGGATCACGTGGAGATGAGAATGGATGGAACAGGAAACTAAAAGGGAAGATTTAATAAAGAGGGAGAGAGGCTTTTCACACAGGCAGATGGTGATAGGACAAAAGGGAAACGGTTTTAAACCAAATGAGGATTTATATTCGAATTTGGGAAGAAATTCTTCTCTGTGAGAGAGGTGGAACACTGGAATAGGTCACCCAGAGAAGTTGTGGCTCCCCCGTCCTTGGAAGCATTCCAGGCTGGGTTGGATGGGGCTTGAAGCAACCTGAGACAGTGGAAGGTGACCCTGCCCATGGCATGGGATTGGAACCGAATGGTCTCTGAGGTCCCTTCCAATCCAAACCTTTCCATGATTCTAAAAGAGATGGGATTTCTTAGCAGAAGGAGAAAGGATTCCCAAATATGGACATGCTCAACAGCAGGGAAGAGTTGTCTGAGATAAGAAAAATGGTGGCACTAGAGAAAAACAGTCCTTCACTTCTCCATATGAATGTTCCAGGTTTAGTGCCAGCCTGGGAGCTCTCAAGGCTGGAGAACTAATCCGTGTCCATGGCTGGGAAATTGGGATGGAGACACTGAAGTAAAGGCTGGTTTGAACTGAATATAAGCAGTGTTTTTGCCAGACACTTGATTGGAAAGGCTTTATGACCTTCCCAGCAATAACATTCCAGGAAAATCTTAATTCTCCTCAGCCTCCAGTGCCCATCTGTCCATCCTGGATAGCTGTCCTGCCATCCAAGGATGTTGGGTAATGGCTCACTTGGGATTCCAGGTTTGCAAGTACCCCCAACAGCTAAAAATAAGAGTTTATGGACATTGCTCAGCTCTGGGAACAGACAAATCCAACTCTTCCACACTCCACTATTTTGCCAGTGCCAGTGCCCTGGCAATCCATATTTGGATAACTCCAAGATTTGGAGTGGTAGAAGTGGATGATGGAGGAAGAAGTGCTCAGGAAACATTTCCACTGGTTTGGGGGAGAACTGGGCAGGTTTGAAAATTATTCCACCTGTGAGTAATGCAAGAGCAAAATTTACACCTTATTTCTGCTGAAAGCACTCCCAAGTCTCGTGGCAGCTCTGCTTGGATGGGGTTGGCAGGAGGTGACAAGAAAAATAAGGGTGACATAAGTGGAGTGTTCACTTGGTTGTGGTGTGTGGGATCTATTTGATGTATCGAAGAAAACAAAAGGCCCAGAGGGTTGGGATTTTACAGTCTGGAGAAACTTCAGCGTGACCTTAGAGCCCCTCCTAGTACCTGAAGAGGCTCCAAAGAGAGCTGGAGAGGGACTTTGGACATGGATCTGGAGTGACAGGACAAGGGGAATGCCTTCCCACTGCCAGAGGGCAGGGTTAGATGGGATATTGGGAAGAAATTCTTCCCTGTGAGGGTGGGGAGGCCCTGGCAGAGGTTTGCCCAGAGAAGCTGTGGCTGCCTCATCTCTGGAAGTGTCCAAGGCCAGGTTGGACAGGGCTTGGAGCAACCTGGGATAGTGGAAGGTGCCCAATCCCAACCATTCCATGATTCCGAATCTGATACTGATGAAACAGGTGAGACCCTTCTCCTCTCGGGCTCCTCTTGGACAGACAGCCCTGTCCTGCGGGGCAAAGCAGAGCAGCACATCCACCCTTCCCCAACCACCTTCACAAAGTGTCTGCATGGTCTCCTTGCCTCCTCCATCCCTGGATGTCCTCAGGATGCTGCCTGCTCCTTTTCCCACTGTTCAGCTGGAAAGAGGCAGCCGTGAGTTCTACTTTAGCCTGAGGATTTGCTCGTGTTGACATCTTAATCCCGGGGCCAAAAGAAGTTTTCCTGTCATTCCCATGATGGAAAAGTGTCCTCTGGTTTTTATTCTGTGGTGAATCACCGGGGTGGTGGTGGCAGGGCATTTACCTTGGCGTAGCCACACGGTGTTGTGGCTTTGCTTCCTGTTCTGTTTGGGCTCCACCCTTGGTGTTTTGGGGCTCTTTACAGAATGTGTGGTGAAATCTGAGCAGGGGAAGAACCAGCTGTCCTAAATAGGCTGGGTTAGATTAGATTAGAATAGAATAAATTAGTGTAGACTAGACTAGACTAGAATTTCAGTTCCTAAAATGCCCATCCAGTCCAAGTCCCTGATCAATCCAGAGCTGTCCAGAATTTAAGGCATGTTCTGAAATCCAGATTCTGATAGGCCTGAAGCATTGACCACCTCTAAGAAGCTGTTCCAGTGTGTGACCACCCTCTTGGTAAAAAAACCACTTCCTGATGTCCAGTCTATGCCTCCCCATCACAACTTTGACCCTTTCCCACAGGTTCTGTCCCTAGAGCCCAGGGAGAAGAGCTCAGCACATCCCTCTCCGCTTCACCTCCTCAGGAACCTGCAATGAGGTTCCCTCTCAACCTCCTTTTCTCCAAACTGGACAAACCCAGAGCCCTCAAGGACATTCCTTCCAGCCCTTCTCCAGCTTTGTTGCCCTCACATGGACACATTCGAGGACATTCCCATCATTCCTAATTTGTGGGGCCCAGAATTGCACAGAACATTTAGGGGAAGCCACAGCAAGGCTGGACACAGTGGGATAATCTCCCTGGACACAGCCCAGGATGTGGTTTGTCCTCTCAGCTACCAGGACACCCCGATGATTCCTATGGAACTCCTGTCAGATTCCTTTTGCAGGACTGGTTTCCAGTCCCTCCTCTCCCAGTTTATCTTGTGCCTGGCATTGCTCCATCTTAGGTGCAGAATCTGTCATTTGGACTTGTTAAATTTCATCCCATTAATCATTGATTCCATTCTGTTTCACAGCTGGGGAACAAACACCCATGCCAGGCTCTACTTCCATTCTTTGCATCTTTTCCACGTTATGAAAAGGTCACTGGGAATGGGACATTTCTCCAGAATAGAGTCACAAAACTTTGGAGGAAAACAAGAATTTCCAGCTTGGAATAAGAATTCCTGCTGAGCTTGGAGAATGCAGATGTGCAGTTCTGATGTGAGGATTTTCCAGGGACCAGCAACAGCAAAGACCATTTTGTACAACTTGACTTGGGTTGAGGCAGTGAATGACTGAAGGCACTTTGAAGAGTTTGGACAGGTCCAGGCTGGGAAGGAATGGTCCAGTCTGAGAACTCCTGGATCCATTTGGAAGAGGAGTTTCCTTCATCAGATTACTCAGATTTCTCCTGCCTCAGCAATCCCACAATTCAGTGTCACGTTTTTTCACAAAACCCTTCAGACTTTTCAAACATCTTCAGCCTTTTGCTGCACATCTCAACTGCAATAGATGTTATTTGTTGGTAAAAACTGATATTGCAGAGTATCTACAAAATGGAAGACCATGGAATCATGGAATGATTTGTTGTGGAAGGGATGTCCAAGATTGTCTCGTTCCAACCACCTGCCATGGGTAAGGACAGAGATGCTGAGGACGAGTCTCTGGCACTGAAGCCGACTGAAAAAGAAATGGTCTGTGATTCCTTTTCGTGCCAAACCCCACTGATTATATCCAAACTGTCTCTGGGAACGGTCTCTGGGTAGTTTTAACTCCTCTGCCACTCCCAGGAGTTGTTTGGGAGAGCCTTGACCTCAACCCATGCCTGTGACAGTAGGGATGAGGAACCTCCAGTGCCCAGAGGTGTCCACTGGCCTTGAGCTGTGACCTTTGGGCCTGGGACTTGCTGGTCCCATTCCTAGAAGGCCAGAAAAGTAGCAAAATGTTTGTATTTTTTTAAGGAAATACTTTTCTCACCCTTTATTCACCCTGAATTTCAGTGGGGGGTGTGGGTGTATCCCACCTCTGGTGCTCGTTAAGCAGGATCCTCCCAGGGAATGCAATGTGTTTTGGGATGTCTTGGGCTTGATTTATCCCAAAATGGGCCTCAGAACAGGTACAATAATGCTAAAAAAAGCATCACAACGGGGAAATAAATTTTGGGGATAGCCAGATAGGGAAAATATTTTAATTTTTCCTGGTAATCCAAGTGTCAGGGAATTCTCGATTCTTACGGATACAGGTGACACTGCTGAAAATCCTGCAAGAATTTCTGACAGGGATTTGCTGGCAATGAATCCCCGATTCCCTTGGATGCTGGGAATCAACAGATCTCCATGGCAAAGGCAAACATTTCTTTTCCCCATCAGAAGGGTGAGGAGAATCAGGGCAGAGCTGCCGCACTTGAAGAGCGTCTGATAACAGAACGTTCGCTTCAAGAACATCAAAGAAGATAAATTAATTGGTTGGGATTATGAAGGGCAGGGAATCAGCTGTCTTTCATAGTTCATGGGTGTGAGAATGTTGCTAAATGCTCCGTCATTTTGCCACAGGGCAATTGGAGCTGGTCCAAAGGCAATGACTGCACATGAGCACCTCATTCATGACAAGGAATTACCATTCCCTGCCTCCTCCCTGCAAGAGCCAGAGCGGAGAGGGTTGTTTTCCTAATTGTTTTCTTTTAAATATTCCCCTTTTATTTCAATAGTCAAATTCTGAGGACAAGCCTGCCTTTATTTTTCTGAATTTCTGTTTTTCATTTCACGTCAGGAGGAATAGAATAGGTCAGGTGTGTTCAAATTATCACATCTCGATTAATGATTTGAAATCTTAGCCACACCTTCCTCTCTTTTTAATTATCACAGCTGAAGAGGTGTCAAAAAAAGAGTATTTTAAGCAGGATGATCACCCTCCTCTTCACTGCAGAAATGTTGTATTTACAGACAGAGATTACGTAATTTTTTCTTAAATTTGTCTGTGAGAGCAGACAAATCTGTTATTTTTGCAAGTTCAAAGGCTGCTGCCAAATGTGAATCCAAAAGCAGACACCACAACTCATTTGGCACCTCTGTGTGGCACCACCCAGGTTTGTCCCTGCAAATAACTCAGTGTGTGGTGACCCCTGAGGAAAACAATTCAATCACTCCACTTTCACTCCCCTGCCCAGGGTGAAGTCCTCATTCCACAGAATTCCCTCAAGGCCAGATCAAATCTGAATGAAAATAAGCAGAGAGGAAGGAGAAAAATGTTTTTTTTTTTCTTTTCTGACTCAGCCCCATGCCTGTCACCTCTGTTTCAGGGGAGGTGGTGACATTGCCCCAGCCAGGGAGAGCCACCAGCAGAGCTGGGAAAGGTTCCAGGGCTGGGTCATGGTGTCTTTAAGTGATTCATGTGGGGAACCACTGGCAGAGGTGAGCAGGTGCCTTTAAATTTCAGTATTCCAGGCATAGAGGTTATTTCAGTGGCAGGGGTGAACTTGTCTGGTGTAAAAAATTCTGGGAAAGGCACATTACAAGAGCTTTTTTATTGAGTTAATGGCTTTTAAGGTGATGTTCCCATAAAATAAGAATGAGAAAACTGAGAAGCCGTAGAAGGAGGAAGTTGGGCTTGCAAGAGAATCTGAGAATCAAGAGCATCATCAGAGGAGTCAGAGCAGCACCTGTTTTGCAAAGAGCCCTGAGGAGGAGCTTGGAAAGCCATTAAGAGAGCTCAGAATAAGGTCAGGAATGAGGGAACGAGGGATCTCTGCCTCAGAGAGCTGTCAGGTGGCAGGATGGGCGTGGGATTAGTCAAGAAGATGTGGGATGAATTTATCCTGATTGAGAGGCAGCTACAATTCACTGAGGGATATTCTGCAAAGGGCAGGAATTTGGATTGGTTTTAGTGGTTTAATAAGAAGCAGAGCAGAGCTAACTGGGCTCTCTCTGTTCTATTGGTCCCCAAAAACGCCTTCATTGCTCAACGATGTGTGCATGATTCAGAGCAGGAATGTGGCTGTTCAGGGTGGGTTGGGAGCAGGTGAGCCTTCCTCAGCTACCTCTGTGAGATTATTTTTAGCCTCAGTCTCTCCCCTGGCCCGTGAAAGTCACTATCTGAGCATCTCTCCATGTGTTGGACCTGATACCATCTGTACAAGGCAGGGGAAAGGAAATGCTGTGGAACTCGCCCCAGGTCATAAAGGAAATGTAGAGCACAGCAAGGAGCTGCTGGTCCCTAAATCCAGCTCATCCAGCCTCTCTGCCCCACAGACTTTCTCCCGTGGTTTAAATCCAGTTTTTAATCAGCTATGGTGACTTGGGTTGAGTTCAGAGGAATTTGGTGGCATTTTTCAGGCTGGGGAAAGGCACTGGATATAAATTCTAATGTGCTGTGGGAAATAGTGGATGGCTTAGTCCTTATCCACAGGGACACTGAATAATGGTTAACTGTACCAGGAGAAAAGAGAATCATGAAGCCTTAGAATCATGGAATAGTTTGGGTTGGAAGGGGCCTTCAAGAGCATCTCATGGGCAGGGACACTTTCTGCTGGACCAGGTTGCTCCAAGCCCCATCCAACCTGGCCTGAGATACTTGAGTTGTTTAAAGACCCTGTCCTCAATTTTAGGCTTTTTGAGAAGTGTGGAGAGGACAGAAAAACTAAAAAAACTGTTCAAGAAGAAACTTCCTCAGGCAAAATACACCCAGCCTTATTTTTCAGATGAATGTTGTGCTTTTGTGTCCTGCAGCAGCTCTCAGGATGTTTTATTAGCACCCAAAATGTAAATTGTGACAGATTTCTGCACCAACAGAGCACGTTGGTGACAGAGGGCACAGGGGCAGAGCAGAGGGACCTGACCCAGAGTCCTGTTGAGCTTTGTAAGGGGTTTAAAGCAGGAGGGGAACCAACCCTTCTGCCAACGTGCAGTCCCAGCCCTTGGGAAAACGTGTCCTCTTCCTGGTCCTGCCCTGGCCCAGCCCAGGTTCTGATCTGCAGCTGAGTCATTTATCTGCCCCAGTTCGCCCCCTCCTTGCCCTTCCCAGAGTTTAGAGGGTTGTTTTTGAGGCTGCTCTGTCCGTGACCTGGATGGAGAGTGAGGTTTGGGGCTATTCCAAGTGCTGTGCCGGGTGCCATTAGTTCCACCAGTCACAGAGGCTTCCTGCCCAGTTCTTTACTGGGCCTGTCTCAGTCTTGGCCTCTCCCAGCTGCACCTTCTTTAAACTTTTTCATCACCACATCTTGGGTTGGAACTCCCCCACCATGAACAGGGACACCTTCCACTATCCCAGGTTGCTCCAAATCCCGTCCAGCCTGGCCTTGGACACTTTCAGGGATGGGGCAGCCACAGCTTCTCTGGGAAAACCTCTGCCAGGGCCTCCCCACCCTCACAGGAGAGAATTCTCTCCCAATTTCCCATCTATTCCTGCCCTCTGGCAGTGGAAAGCCATTCCCCATGTCCTGTCCCTCCATCCCTTGTCCCAAGCTCCTCTCCAGCTCTCCTGGAGCCCCTTCAGGCACTGAAAGCTCTCCCCAGAGCCTTCTCTTCTCCAGGCTGACCATACCCAGTTCTCTCTGCCTTTCTTTATAGGAGAAGTGCTCCATGCCTTCCTACCCATGAAAATTCCAGGTACATCCACAGAATGGATTCATCTCTAGGTAAATACAGATGAGAATCACTCACTGGTCAACCCTGAATTTATTCAGAGCAGAAGTTGGAAGGAGGAATCATCCTTTGAGCCTCTAAGGGATTAGACATTAGGTCTCAACCTCCAGAGCTTTGGAAAGCCATCTCTTGGCTCTGGGAAGAAACTCCTCAGTTCTGTGCTCGAGGAAGTAGATGGCATTGCCATGGGACCAACATGTTAGAGTAGAGCTGAACAGCCCCCATTTATGGTCCTCTATCTTATTTTGGGGGAAAAAAATCCCCAAATTCCCATCCCTGGAGGTATTCAAGGCCAGGCTGGATGGGGATCTGAGCAACCTGGTCTCATGGGAGGTGTCCCTGCCCAGAGCAGGGGGTAAGAATGAGATGGTCTTCAAGGTCCCTTCCAACCCAAGCCATTCCATGATTTTATGAATGTGTTTGGCCTCTCCAGAAGCTGGAAAAGGCTCTGTTTCACCCAGCATTCCTGGGGACTCCAATGACTCTGGTGCCACCATCCCTTGGCCACTTAAATTCCCAGTCTCCAGAAATGACCATTGTAGCCAAATTGCTTGTTGGGAATGGCCTCTGGATGTGGGCCTGCCTGGGAATTGTTTCAGAAAGTGGACACAGGGGCACTGAGATGTCAGGGAAATCCCTGCAGTGCAAGGAGAGGATTCCCTGGAACTGAGAGTTCGTGGAGTTAGTCACACACACAGGGTGGGAAGCACACAGCTGGATGAGCCCCTTTTCCATGGATATGACTCAGGAGATTTGGAAAAGCCAGAATAAATCACTCTGCTTGTCCCATATCCTCCCTTCACCAATAACCAGATTGGATTCCTATAAACAAGGTGGCTCATTCTTGATTTCCTCTGGGGAAACCCCTTCCCAGCTTCCTACAATTAGCAGATTGTTAATGCCCTGCACCCCGAGGATTTACGCACGTTTCTCTTTCACAACAGCAGACGGTGTCATTATCTCCTGACATCCCTCTGGCTTCATCCCAAATGGGATTCTGACCCTTGTCCCACGGCTATGGATCCTCCAGGCAACTCATCCCCACCAGGGAAATGATTCCTTGTTATTTCAGCCCATGGAGCTGCACATCCTTGTCAGCTCCAAGAGTTTTTAAGGTGTAAGAGAGGAATTTCGTGTGCTTGGCCAGTCGCCCTCCCCCTTTAATCCTCTACCCACTGCTGGCCTGATCTCACAGCTCCTTAAATCCTGTTGCTCCCACCCAGGGCTCTCCCAGATTCACTCTCCATGTTTTCTTCCTTGTTTTTTACCAGATCTCTTTGTGTGGGTGTAGCTTGGAAAATCCACCTGAGAGTTTCTCTCAGGCCCCTTTGTACGGTGCTTTTTCTGCTGCCTTTGCCAAAGGATCTCCCAATACAAGGTGGGAACATTCAAGTTTGTATCCATAAAATAAATCAGCTGGAGAAGGCACGGAATAACTTTGAATCTATAGCTGTAAAGAGGGGCTGTAACTGTATATGAGAGGTGTTACAGAGTCTGCCTTGCACTCAGACACCTCACTGGTGTTGTTGAACCTCAAACCATTGGCCTTGGAACATCGATCCAGCCTGTCCAGATCCCTCTGCAGAGCCTTCCTGGCCTCCAGCAGATCAACAACCCATCCAACTCCGTGTCATCTGTGAACTTCCCCTGCGGTGCTCTTGGCCCCTTCCTCCAGATCATCAATAATTATATTGGGCTGACCCCAATACCCATCCCAGGGGGACACTACTGGTGAGCAGCCACCAGCTGGAGGTGGCACCTTTCCCCACCACTTTGGAATCCAGACAGTATTTAACCTGGACAAGAGTGCACAATCCCAAGCCCTGGACTGCCGGTTTTCCAGGGGAATGTCGTGGGAAGCAGAATCAAACGCTTTCCTGAACTCCAGACAGATGCATCCACAGCCTTTCCCTCATCCCCTGGTGGGGCTACCTGGTAATAAAAGGGACTTCAGGTCACACCTGCAGTGACCTGGGCTGGACATCAGCTGGATACACAACACCCACAGCTCTGCTGTGGGCAGAAAGAGGTGGCTGAGTGATAGATATGTGACACACTCACAGTTGGTGGAGAAATAACTTTATTTGAGGTGTTTTGCAGATAGCATGAACACAAATTTCCTTATCTGGTGGCACTCAAGCTTTGAAAGATTAAAGCAGAAGCCATCATATGGCAAAGAGCTGCCATCAGCTCACAGGGTGCTGGGTGCCCAACACACCCCACTGCTCCTGGTTACAATTCCTGTTGTTAGAGGGGTGCTCCAAGACTTGCTGTGCTCACAGGAGGCCTCTTTGCTCCTCACAATTTGTTGTTGAGGATGGTCCAGAGCACTCCGGCCGCTATCCCTCCGGCCAGCCCATGGCTGGACCTCACACTGCCCGCAGCATTGACATTGCAGAGGTCACTGCTGCAGCAGGAGATGTTCCTGTTGCCCACGTTGAAGTCCTGGTAGGTTGCATCACATGAGGAATCACATCCCTTGCTGATGATGCTGAAGAGCCCCACAACCCCTGGGAGGAAAGCAGGACCATTATTACAAGCATCCAGTACAAGCCAAGCCTCATGGAACTGAATGATGGGATGCTGTTCCTGTCTGAGCTCGTTCCTTGGGAGAAAAATGGGATTCACAGAATGGCTTGGGTTGGAAGGGACCTTCAAAAGCATCTCATGGGCAGGGATACCTTCCACTAGACCAGGTTGCTCCATGCCCTGTCCAACCTGGCCTTGGACACTTCCAGGGATGGGGCAGCCACAGCTTCTCCAGGCCCCACCACCCTCAAAGTGAGGAATTTCTTCTTAATATCCCATCCAACCCTGCCCTCTGTCACTGTGAAGCCCAACCCCAAACATCTTTGTTGCATGGAGCCTTTCAACACCTGGGAAATGATGGAAACAGGGCTATTCCCATTTCAGGAGGCAGAGTTATTGTTTGATTTGTTTCTGAGGGGCACAGCCCATTTTTTTGGTCAGTTTGGGCAGCTCCTGATTACCAGCAGATTTTGACCTCCAGGAGATCCAATCCATTCTCCTCCAGGAGATCTAAAATCCCTTCTGGGCACCAAATCTTTGCCATGTGCAATAAATAAGAAAGGGTTCTACTACATCTTGGCTCTCCTGCATGTCAGTGTCATGGATTTGGACATTCCCAACCAGGATAATTCATACTGGTGGTATCACATCTACTTCCTGACAGAGAAAAGGTTAAATGTGCCACTGATGGGTTTTGTGCCCCAGGTCTAAGAGCAACCCAGCTGTCAGCACAGATCTGGACAGGGCAAACCAGATCTAGAATGGAAGATAAAATCCTAATTTTTCAAGTTTCCCCACAGACACAAAGATGAAACTCTGTCATTTTCATTGATTTCACCTCAAATTTGCTCCTCCTAACTTCATGAGCAGGTAGGACCAGGCTCAGCCCCTCCCATTTTTATTCATGTTTGCAAATATTGCAAAAAATAATTAACCATTGCCCTTGCAAGCAAATACTTTTTGGTGTTGTGAAAGAGAAATAAACCTGATTTTGTGCAGGTGGAAGACGTTTGCACAGTGAGGTTTGCTGGCCCAAACCACCTGGTGTATCCAAAATGGATGAGCCTGGATGGGACACCTGAGGCTGGGAAGATGTTTGCCTCCAACATCCCAGCTAAGACATTTTCCACCCCCACTTTTCCTTACGGATCACGTCTGTCTTGCACATGTTCTTCTCGCCACACTCCATCTTCGTCAGGCACTTGGAGTTGCTGAGCTGGGATTT
This sequence comes from Lanius ludovicianus, assembly GCA_013397235.1. NCBI lineage: Eukaryota > Metazoa > Chordata > Aves > Passeriformes > Laniidae > Lanius > Lanius ludovicianus. The sequence goes on along the minus strand of VYXG01007609.1, from coordinate 303,206 downwards.
GCAGCTGTAGCACTGCAAAGATGAACCTGCAAGAGACCAAGAGGAGTTAGGAGAGAAATCAGGGAGTTATGGAATGGTTTGGGTTGGAAGGGACTTTAAAATCATCCAGTTCCACCCCTCTGATGTGGGGAGGGACAACTTCCAGCTGACCAGGTTGCTCCAAGCCCCATCCTACCTGGCCTTGGACAATTCCAGGGATGAGGCAGCCACAGCTTCCCTGGGCAGCCTGATCCATTTTTTTACCACTCTCATTATAAAAAATGCCTTAATTATAGTTAACCTAAATCCACCCTTTTTTATTTTTAAAAAATTACCTTTCATCTTATCCCAACAGGATCTCCTAAATATTTATCCCCAACTCTCCTGGAGCCTCTTTAGGCACTGAAAGGGGCTCTGAGGTCTCCCCAGGGTTTTCTCTTCTCCAGGGTGAACACCCCCAGCTCTCCCAGCCTGGTTCCAGAAGAGGGAGGCTCCAGCCCTCAAAGCATCTCCATGGTTTCCCCTGGACTTGCTCCAGCAGCTCCAAGTCCTTCTGATGTTGCACCCCAGAACTGGACCCAGTCCTGCAGAAGGAGGAACAATTCTACACCTCTCATGTATCTTCAATCTATCCAAAGCTCTCCAGAGAACTCAAATGTTTGCACTGGGAAACTGGGCCATTCCTGGTGATCCTCAGAGGAAGACATCTCCTCTGCTTTGGGAAAAAAATATTTTTTTCCATTTTTTTTATGGATAATAATACACCTGGTTGAGGTGGGAGTCAGGTTTGGCAGGTGCTGAAGATATTTTGGATGTAATCAGTGCAGTGAAGGAGCAAAAAGAGAGCAGAGGGAGCTGGGCTTGGAGAGAATCATGGAATGGTTTGTGTTGGATTTAAAGATCATCTCATCAGGGACACATCCCTCTGGACCAGATTTCACCAAACCCCATCCAACCTGAGGGATGGAGCAGGATTTGGCAAAGTCTCCTCTCCATTGTCTCAGTTGTGGACTCATGACTCTCACTCTCCATCTCCCCCTCTTAGAAACCAAAATTCAAACATGACTTTCACTCCTCTCTGACCACACTGTTCCCACTCCCTCACATAAATGCCTCTCCACAGGGGATGGAAATCAGTGCTGGCAACACCTGCTGGGCTGTTCTGTGCATCCAGCAAAGGCAGGATAAACCTGACAGCTCCCAAGTGTCCAGCTCTGGTGGCAAATTGTCCCCAGAGGAGTGAGACTGTGGTGTAATTACGTGTTCCTGTCACCTACTTGTGCCCCAGGGTGTCACTGGAGCCTTGCAAGTGTCAGTTAACATTTATATATATAATATTTCCTTGAGATCACCAAACTTGTACCATGAATCCCCCAGCTCAATATCCTAATGCCTAAAACACTCTTTCAGGACACTGAAAACCCCTATTTAGAAATTAGGGATTGAAGGAATCAATTAGAGGCACTTGGTGTCCCTCTGTCTCAGACACTGATGCAGTCACAGAGGTGAGGAGCCAGCTCTCAATTTGTCTGAGTGCTGCACTCTGTGCTCACGTTGTTCTGAATTAAAATGCCATAAAAGTCAAATTTTATAAGCGCTCTGATGGAAGCTGGCAGAGAGAAAAGTCTGAGGACTGTGCAAGACCCCTCACAGCTTATTCCTTAGGCATCCTCTGTTCAGATTTGATTCTTGTCTTCTCTGGTAATAGGGAAAAGCTGCTTTAAACCCATTTTTTTTTTCTCTGTGAAGCTATAAAAACATGAGAGTGTCCAAACTCCACCCATCCTGTCCATAAAATAACCCATCATGGCATTGCCATTTGTACTGTCCTGCACAATTCTGGAAATCTGGATGGTGTCTGCTTTTGAAAGGAAAAGTAGGAAGAAAATGTTGGAGGAAAACTTTGCAGAAATGTTGCAATTTTGATAGCCTGCGAAGGAGGAAAATAATCCTCCCTTCCCACTTAGCCCCTCCCCTCCTTCCCTAACTGTATGGTCTGGCTTAAAAAACTTGGATTTTGATTAATTCAGGATTCAGGATTTATCTTTCCTGGAAGCTACAAGGATCCCACCATCCCCAGGATGGCACTGTGCATTTTTCCCACTCAACACCCATCCAAAGGGACACATCTTGGGATGACCACGTGCCAACATCTCTTCCCTCCCTGCCCAACCCCACCACAAATCCTTTTTCCCAGACTGAAGCTCTGCAGGAAGGGCTGCGAGGAGGATCCATTTGGGGATCTTACCTGAGTCCACGCACAGGAGTGCTCCCAGCAGGAGCACAAGGAAAGCCTTCATCTTGGAATGACCTCTCTGGGGCTGCCTTTGGGTTGTTCCCTCCTGGGGCAGGTTATATACCCTGGCAGGCCAGGCGTGCCCACAAGGTCATCCCTGAGAAGGCACCTGAGGGAGCTGCTGGCTGGACCAAGGGAGGGGTTGCTTTGTGCGTTGGGATATTTGTGTTTGATGCCTCTCCTGTTTCCCTGCCACTCTCCGGGCTCCCCTCCACCGCTGCCACCCCCGCCTCTCCTCCTACCCTCGGGCAAAGTGCTCACAGGAGTGGAAAAAGCCCCGGATTCTTCTGAACAAGGCCAGCCTTATGCGTTTCTTCAGAGTCACTGAGGCTGCAGTGGCACCCTGTGAGCGAGGCTCTCCACCCCCGGTGCCACCCTGAGTGGAGCCATTGTGTTTAAATCGAGGACAAAATGTTCTTTGAACCAACAGCTTCGGGTATTTATCTGCCTGTGTGAGCGATACTCGTGATAACAAGGTATGTGGTAAGGAGTTATGTGGGCAAATTAAAAGTGCATTGGCCTTTCCAGGTATGGAGGAGTTCATTTGCCCTCATTTGCATTTGTTTTCTCTTGAAAAGCAATGGCCAACACCTATTTTGGATGTTTGAAACCCAAGGGACTTTGTGATGGATTTATTTTGAGATGTTTCATTTGGTTCTCTTTGTGTCCCTCTTGTCTGGCAGAGGCTGGGTACAAGACTCACAGTGGGTTCAATGTCAACAACCCAGGCTTGTCCAAAAAATGCCACTTCTCCATCACAGACTGGGTGAGTTCAGCCACATTCCAGCCTCAAGTGCGAATGTTTGCTCTCGTGGGTTGAGCAGAGTCCTCTCCCATTCCTCACATCCTGTGACCACTTCTCAGGGCATGCCAGGGCAAAAGAAAACAGGGCTTTTTTGCAAAATTCAATGTTTAATTTATTTATTTCTTCTTGGGATCTCAATGCTGTGCATTTCTTTCCTTCAGGGATTTATTCTCATGCAGGATTTTTTCCATGTTGAAAGGAAGGTGTGCAGATGGGTCATTGATCAGTGGCTGTGGGGTGAGAGGTAGAGAATTAAACCCCTGCCTTGATTTACACCAGTAGACAATCTGGTGGAGGAGATGATTTGACAAATCCTGATTCCTCCATGGGGATCTTAACCACTTCTACTTGGACTCTTTTGTGTAAAACACACCTAAAAAACATCCCAACACCTTCTTCTGTGTCTCTTGGCTTCTGCCTCATCATATTTTTTCAGACCATATCATTTATTGTCAACTTTTATGGATAAAAAACCCCAGTACTTTTTTTCCGGCTCTGGAGTTCCTCATGCAGAGCTCTTTAAGGCTGTTTTTCTTTTTTAATCCCTTAGGATTTTCCCTGTAGGGTTTGGCTTTTTGTGGTAGGGAAGAACAGGGCTAAGGGGGGAAAAAACCCTCCCTATCAAATCCACCAAGGCCTGGAATTAAATATTTCTTAAAAAAAAATATCCTTGATAAGGAAGAAAACTCTTTTCCATCTTTCCCAGGATCATAATTTTTATTCTTTTTCTAATATCAACCAGAAAAACCCAAAACCTGTGGTGCTGTGAGAGAATCTGACAGCTGAGAGCTTCTATATCCTCCAGTCCTGTTTCCTGGGGCCGTGTGAGATCCCTGGAATTCCGGTGTCATTACATAAATTGTTGATTCTCACTGTTTTTTGGGAAATTGAAGTGCAATTCCTGCTCGGCTCCTGAAGATGGCAAACATGTCCCGTCCTAATTCCATGTGCATTAACACACACTTATCCATAGGATTGGGTGTACGTGGTGTTGTTTTCTTTTCCTGAGGTTATAAAATTCATCTGCCTTCACGGAAAAGACCATCAACTCCCCCTGGGAATCTCATGATACCTGCAAATCACTTGGAGTTGGGTTTTTTAAATACTATTTTTGCTGTCACTGCAGATTCCTGATAGAGACAGGTCTGGAGCTCTTTGTTTGGGAAAAGGGGAAACAGGAGTTGATTATTTGCTCCATCCTGGTTCTGGATTATTTGTTCTTGCCTGGTGTCAGGCTGGGAAAATGGTGATGGATCATGGTACAGAGCGTGGTGTCATGGATCACATCGAGGAGCGGCCATGAGCTGCATATTTGTGGAAAAAAAAGGTCAATAGGTGAAATCTGGACAGAGAGACATCGAAAGGAAGTTTCTCCAATGTCTTGGTCCTCTGGAGGGAAGCCTGTAGGGTGACAGAGATCTTAGAACCACAGGAGCATGGAATGTTTGGGTTGGAGGGGTCTTCCAGATCATCTCATTCCAACCCCTTGCCATGGGGTCCAAGCCCTGTCCAACCTGACCTTGGGCACTTCCAGGGATGGGGCAGCTGCAGCTTCTCTGGGAAACCTGTGCCAGGGCCTCACCACCCTCTCAGGGAAAAAATTCCTCCCAATATTCCATCTAAACCTCCCCTTTTTCATCTTAAATCCATCAGCAGAAGAGAAACAGAAAACCCCGAACAAGCAGAACTTGGAAATGAAGCTGAAGTTCCACATCCCAGCCCTTGGATGAACTGCAGCCCTTGGAGCAGCTGCATCACCAGGAGATCCTCTGGATTCTCCAGACTCTGAGCTCAGACTTGTAACACCTTCTTGGATGCCTTAATTCCAGCCAGGATTTAGGGCAGGAACAAGAGGAGCTGCTGTCCAAGGCTGCCTGGCCCCAAGGAGAGGTCACTGAGTTGTTTTCTCAGCATGGTCGTGCCTGTAACTCCTTTCCAGGATATTCTGAAGTCCCTGTGTGGAGTTAAAATGGTATGCAGAGGGAATTTTTTTGGCTTTTCCACTCCTGGATGGTGTTTGACAGGGAGCTGATGCTGCCTGCAAGTCTATCCTTGCTGTGGGAATTTGGGATGTCAGAGGAAGGGAATTGAGTGACCAGTTTCAGGCATCCAAGTGGGAATTTTCTATGACTGTTCTTGGGAATAATTCTCAAGAAAACTCAGCTGTCCCAAATCAGAATGGGTGGGGAACAAATGATGTTGAGCCAGCAGGTGGGAGTGGGGCAAATCTCATTATAGACTTCTGCAATGAGGGAAGCGTGGATCCCAAATGAGGCCTGGGATTGGATGTGCAGGATAACAGATGAATTGACGAGAAAAAGAGTTCAAAAGGAGGAGGTACAGAGATGTTTCCATGGATGGATGGATGGATGGATGGATGGATGGATGGATGGATGGGTGGATGGATGAATGGATGCATGGATGGATCAGGGCTGGCTAGCTGGCTGGCTGGCTGGCTGGTGGATGGATAGGTGGATGGATGGGTGGATGGATGGATGGATGGATGGATGGATGGATGGGTGGATGGATGGATGGATGGATGGATGAAAGAGTAGGTTTACATTGGATACTGGAAGAAATTCTTCCCTGTGAGGGTGGTGAGGCCCTGGCAGAAGTTGCCCAGAGAAGTTGTGGATGCCCCATCTCTGGAAGTGTCCAAGACCAGGTTGGAGCAACCTGGGATAGTGGAAAGTATCCCTGCCCATGGCAGGGAGTTGGACAAGATGTTCTTGAAGGTCCCTTCCCACCTAAACAATTCCATGATTCCATAGAAAGACACAGAATGTTCCTTTTCTCAGCCTAAAATATTTCTCCCCCAGCTCCCAGCTGTTTTTCACTCTCCTGTGCCCCATCCTGTGATGGACATGAACGTTGCTGATCCAGCAGCAGGAAAAATGATTCCAGCTGCTCCAGAGGTGCCCTCAGCTGCCAGCAGAGAGAGGCTTCAGCTCCCACATCTGTAGCTCCTTAACACTGCTCCATGTCATGGTCCAGCTCCCACTCCAAGGATTTATTCCAGGTTTGCTGTTCAAATGAGCTTCAGAGCACATGAATGCAAGGCTGGGATTCCTGCTGGAATTCCAGAGCCCAGCAGCAGAGACTGGAACTGCCACTAAGAGCAGAGAGGATGCAGAAAGGTGTTTGGGTCTCTGTCACTCACAGACAGGGCCGCTCAGGGACCTTTGGCTCGAGCCTTCCTTTCTTTGTGCCTCTTTTTCCTCCAACACCAAACAGGGCTTGGAATTCCTGCATCCCAAGGGAAGTTTTTGGGATCTGTGGGTGCCCACAGGTACAATTAGGGAGCAATGCAAAAGTTTAACGAGCAAGGCGCCTGTTTGACCTTGAGTATTTCTCCGAGGATCTTGGCACTGAGTGAAACATCCAGCGATTCCCATTTGGGATTTCTGATTTGCAGAGCCATCCTGACCAGCCCTGGAGAAAAATTCACCTTCCCATCCCACACATTCCTGCTGGCAACCATGAAATCAATGCATGGCTGCAAATAAATCCCGCCACGGTGCTGATCTTGTCCGCGGAGCGAGGAGTCGATGGAGGAAATTCCAGGGGCTGCAGAGATGGGAGATCCCCATACGATGGTGCTGTTGCCACATGGCTGGAGCCCAAACCTCTCCCGGCGTGTGGAAGCAGCCCCAGATTGTTTGTTTAAAAATCTCAGCAACTTCAGAGCACCAAAAATGCGTTTGACTTTTTTTTTT
>VYXG01007609.1:270251-296363 GCA_013397235.1 Lanius ludovicianus | reverse complement strand
TTTTTTTTTTTTGTTATTTTGCTAATTGCTGAGCTCTTCTGCTTGGAAAAGTCTTGGAGTGTGGGATCCCTGCCAGCTCCTGCCGGTGATCCCTGGTGCATCCTGGAGTTGTTTGCGTGGAGAAAGAGGAGCATTTTCTTGCACCCACGCTTTGGAGTTGGGGTGAAGGGTGGGGAGGGAAGCCTGGGCTGGGACCACAAAGAGGTTCTGTGCTTGTTCTGCCTTCACAAAGAACTTTCTGACCCTTCCCTTACCAGGCGTGGCAGCTTCCTGTGTACAAATGGGGCAAAATATTGGAAATATAGGCAGGAAACATGAATTTCCTGGGATCACACAACAGATCACAAACCAGGACCCTCAATCACCCTTGCTGCTTCCCAGTCTATGATCTTTTCCTTCCATCAAGGAAACTGATTTTCCTCGCCCCACCAGAAACCACAGAATATGGATGGGGAAGAACCTGAGATTTCCAGCCCAGCTGCTGCAGGAGGAAACACAGAAGCCCAGAAGGATTTTAGGTGGAAGGGACCTTCAAGATCATCCAGTTCCAGCCCCCCTGCCATGGGCAGGGACAATTCCACCAGACCAGGTTGCTCCAAGTCCTGTCCAACCCTGGCTTTGAATCCAGAGGGTAGAAAAGGGTGGAAATGACCAGCAGGGACCACTGCTCCTTATGTGGCCACAGCTGCACTCAATCCATGGCCTCTCCTTTCCCAGAGAATCACAGAGTCCTTCAGGCTGGAGAAACCCTCTGAGATCATGGAGTCCAACCACTCCCCATGCACTGCCGAGGCCACCACAAACCCAGATCCCAAAGTGCCACCTCCACACGTTCTTTAAATCCTTCCAGGGATGGGCACTTCACTGCCCTGGGCAGCCTGTTCCAACCCATCCAGTGAAGAAATTTTCCCTGATATCCAATCTAAACCTTCCCTGATAACCTCAGGCTGTTTCCTCTGGTCCCATTCCCTGGGAGAGGAGATCAATCCCCACCTCAGCAGGGCTTTGGCCCTTTTAATTTTTTCCCTGCATAACCTCATGGTGTCCTGAAGTCCTCCTGAATTGTATCCCCCTCATGCAAAGGTCATAAAATCACCTTTTTTGTCCATCATGCCCTTAGTCTCTGGTAGCTCCCCAGAAGCAGTGGTGCTTTCCCAACATTAACAAGGTTTTGTCTGCGCAGAAGGAGCTTATCTCATGGACTTATACATGGGGAAAATGTTTTCTTGAGGGAACATTCTTGTCTGGGCTTTTTTTTTTTGTGGCTTGGTTCTGAGTTTGTTGACAAAGTGTTGGGAAATAGGATTTTATGGGCAAAGAAGCGCTCTGCAGAAATAATAAAGTTATTTGAAGTCCGGAATGGATTTTGGGATCAAACACAGGTATGGAGAGCACGATCCATCTAAAGCAGTGAGTGTCCACTCAGGACATGCAATTAAGATACAGGAGATACAGGATCAATCCTTTAAAGTCAGGTTTCCTTTCCCTGGAGCAGATGCTCCTCTTTTTTCAGAGGCAGGAATTCTGATAGCACTTGTCTTTGTCCCTCTGCTTAGAACTGTTCCACTTTGTGTTAACTAATTACAAACTAATTGGGCCAGAGAGATGCAGTGGCGTGAAGCATTTTGATTTTGATGAGTTGGCAATTTCTTACAAAAACTATTTCATTAAAAATGTTGTTGTGTTTTTTTTTTTTTTTCCTTCTTGACTGCTTTATCAATTGATCCGATGCTTAGGTCAGCAGAAGATGAGTTGCACAAATCAGGAGAGATAACGGGAATTCTGATTAATATCTGTCATTTCCTCCTGATTTAACTGTTTAGCTGGAAAATCGATTGGAAAAATCAACCCTCAGTTGCTTGAAGTCATTAGGAGTTTGCTAATTTGACAGTTCAAGGGGGAATGGTTTCCAGGCCCTCCTGATAAAGGGCAGGTTTAGATGGAATATTGGGAAGGAATTCTTCCCTGTGGGGGTGGGGAGGTCCTGGCACAATTTGCCCAGAGAAGCTGTGGCTGCCCCATCCCTGGAAATGTCCAGGTTCAACCTGGAAGGGACTGGAATCAGCTTGGGGTAGTGGAGGATGCCCACAGCAGGGTGTTGGAACTGGATGACCTTGAAGATCCCTTCCAACCCAAGCCATTCCATGATTCTGTGATATCCCCAGGGGAGGCCTGGTCAGAAGAGCTTGGGACATTGTCCAACTTGTCTTAAATCCAAACCTGAATTTGATTCAACAAACTGGATTCCCAACTCATTTTTTGGCTAAATCTTTACTGTTTTACAGGAGCTTGGCTACTAAATAGGCACCACCTGGCAGAGGGTTGTGTTTTGTCTTAACAATAAATGGACACATAAAAGGAAAATCAAAATCTCGTGTGATTCAAAGCTGCTCCCAGCAGTTCCACTTTTGGTTTTGTCGCTGGAATGAAATCATCCCTCTCAGCTCCCCAGGCAGGAGTCAGGGATCCCTTCCCCTGCCTGACCTTTACAAATTGCACATCCTGCTCGGCCGTGACCTTTTCTGAGGTGCCACAGATCCCGAGCCCAGAGGTTTTGGGATCAATAGTACAGCCAGCACTGGGCAGGGAATTAACAACTTCTTTGCCAGTCTCTCCAGCAAAAAGTGGGATACCAAAGGATGGGCAGGAATATGTCTGGGATTAAATGGACCTGAGAGGATGGAAATAGAGGAGATGGATTTACAGACTCTGCAGCCTGGGCACAGCCAAAGGGTGAACTTTTCACAATGGTTTGGGTTGGAAGGGACTTCAAAATCATCTCATTCTGTACCCTGCCATAGGCAGGGACACCTTCCACTATCCCAGGTTGCTCCAAACCCCATCCAGCTTGGCCTGGAAAACTTACAGGGATGAGGCAGCCACAGCTTCTCTGGGATTTCTGTTCCAACCCCTCCCCACCCTCCCAGGGAAGAATTGCTTCCCAATATCCCTGCCCTCTGGCAGTGGGAAGCCATTCCTTGTGTCCTGGCAGTCCATTGCCTTCTCCAAAATCCCTCTCCAGCTCTCCTGGAGCCCCTTCAGGCACTGGAAGGCGCTCTGAGGTCTCCCTGGAGCCTTCTCTTCTCCAGGCTGGACATTCCCAGCTCTCCCAGCCTGGCTCCAGAGCAGAGGGGCTCCAGCCCTTGGAGCATCTCTGTGGCCTCCTCTGGACTTGTTCCAGCAGCTCCAGGTCCCTCTGATGTTGGACCCCAGAGCTGGATGTGGTGCTCCAGGTGGGGTCTCACCAGAGCAAAGCAGGGGGAGAGAATCATCTCCCTTGGCCTGAAATTTTGGGAATGAATGAAGCTCAGTTTCCCATGCACGTGTCCCCTCAATCCTCTAAGCTCCCAGTTCTCTGTTTCTTTTCTCTGCCTTTGGGCTCCTTACCAGGATCCCTTTGTCTTTGGTTGTGCAAAAGGTGTCATTGGGGATGGATTTTCCTGTTGTCCACCTGGCTGCTACTTCTAGGAGTGGTTGAGGAGCTGAGATCCTTTTGTGGGACCCCTCATTTTGGAGTTTCTCCTCTTTTTTGACTAATTTTCACAAAAAGTGAGATTATTTTTAGAGCTTTGAGAGCTTTCTCCTCATTTAATTTGCTTGAACCCGGGCTGGGTGATGTCCAGTCAGACCCACGGACAGACAGGTGGATGGATAGAGGGATAAACAGGGATGGAGCTGCATTAACCACATTTCTATAGACCAGGTTAAACTGCAGGAACATCCAGAGGTGAAGAAAAAAGAAAAAAATAGAAAAAAAAATCAAAATAAATGTCAAGGATCCCAACAAAATATCCAGGATGATATAATTGCTGGCTGGGGAACAGTAGGAATGGTAATGGGAGCTCCTCCTCCCTCGTGATCCATAAATCCCATGTGGATAAAAGGAGATTGGGAACATCCTGTTCCTCCCATTTTGATGGCTCACACTGGATGGACTTTGGCTAATTGTTCTTCCCTGCACAAAGCAAGGTCGTTTGCTCTCAGGGGCATCACCGCCTGCCTTGAATTAATTTTCTGTTAATTACTGGAATGATTTGAGCGTGGATAAGCAGCAGTTATTTTTAGCAGTCGGACTGCTTAGGCTTTGGAGAGAACTACCTGGGGAAGTTGTGGGGCTTCTGCTGATTGGGAAGGGGAGAACAACCATTCCCAGTTGGATCAAAGTGTCCCTCTGGGTCATGAGCCTCTTCTGGCACTGCTCCTTAGTGGTTTCACAGGGAAAGTAAAAGATTTCATCCAATTTCCATCCCAGGAAGTGCTCAAGGCCAGGATGGATGGGGCTTGGAGCAACTTGGTCTAGTGGAAAATTCCCTGCCCATGGCAGGGCTTGGAATGGGATGGTTTTTAAGGTCCCTTCCAGCCCAAACTGTTGTGGGATTCCACAATCTCACCTGCACCAAGCATCCCTGATGAAATATCCCCTCAAAAAATGGACAGGGACATCTTCCACACCTCCTGACCTTTAATTGCTGTCATTTTTTCCCACTAATCCAGGCATTTCTTGCTTTCCCTGCTCACCCTGCCCCCATCATAATTTGCTTTTTGCTCTGTGTAAAGAGAGCTGAGGCACCAGTTTGGCTTTAAAGCCGTTTGCTTTTACATATTTCCCCGTGAATTCTCTTTTATTTCCTCCTTTACCTTTTCTCCTACATCTTTTTATTTTAATAACACTCACTGTTCAGGCCCCCAAACTGTCTGGTAATTACCCTGCCTTTGATAAACCTTTCTATTAAGCACAACTTGTAAATACCTTGCCTGCTCTAACTGCATTCAATTCATCACAAAAGCTTGGGAAGCCTTTGCTTTCCCTCTTCTCTGTGGAAAAATGGAAATGAGGTAAATTCACTGTTATTTTCAGCAAGGTATTAAGAAATGGACTTGGATTCATAGATCTTTTTTAAAAATGAATATGATTCTTTAAACCTCCTTTTCCAGGATTATAAATCTTAACTCCTGGTTTATATATTTTTTTATTTCTTATATTTTATCCCTAGTGGGGCTTATTTTGATTTGGTTTGGGTTGGTTTTTTTTTGTTTTCATGGAATCAGAGATTGCTTTGGGTGGAAGGGACCTTCAAGATCATCTCATTTCAAAGCCCTGCCATGGCCAGGGACACCTTCCACTGGACCAGGTTGCTCAGAGCTCCATCCAACCCATCCTGGAACTTCCAGGGATGGGAAGGGGTTTTCTTTTATCCTTCTTCTTTTGGGAGCACATGGCCTTGCCCAAACTCTCTTCAAGTGAGCTCCAGGTCAGTGTCCATCTCCAGAAAATGTTAAAAAATCTCACCCTGTGCCTGACAACATTGTCCAAACACTCCTTGAGCTCTGTCAGGCTTGGGGCTGTGACCATTCCCTGGGGAGCCCTTTCCAGTGCCCAATCACCCTCTGGGGGAAGAACCTTATCCTAAAAACCAACCTAAACCATGCCTGACAACATTTTCCAAACACTCCTTGAGCTCTGTCAGGCTTGGGGCTGTGACCATTCCCTGGGGAGCCCTTTCCAGTGCCCAATCACCCTCTGGGGGAAGAACCTTATCCAAAAACCAACCTAAACCTCCCCTGACACATCCAAGGCCATTCCCTCAGATCCTGTCACTGTCACCAAAGAGATCAGTGCCTGCCCCTGCCCTCATGCAGAAGCTCCAGATCCCAGTGAGGTTCCCCCTCAGAATCTTTTCTGGGCTGAACAAACCAAGGAAACCCAACCTCTCCTCATCAGGCTTCCCCTCCAGACCCTTCTCCACCTTCTTGTCCCTCCTTTGGACACTTTCTGGCTGCACAGGGCACCCTATGGATGCTGTGCCAGGACAGCCATGCCGAGGCAGGACAGCCCGAAGGAGCATCTTTGTCCCAAAGGGAAGGAGTACTGTGACCCATCAGGAGGCCAAGCTCTTCCTGCAAAAGGCCCTGCAGGGAAATCCTGTCCCCATGTTCTCCCCAGCACTGATTTCACACAAGGAATTGGTAGGAATTGTCTGAGTCTTGCAGGAAAAGGCACTTTGTAGTGGCTGACTGCACTCCCACAGATCCCCTTTTCCCTTGGAATCTCCTTGGGGATTGCTGTTCTCAGCACAGGCTTTTCTGAAAACTTCTGAATCCCACGGGGGCGGGAGCTTTCTCACCCTACAACAGGGCAAAAAAGCACTTTGCAGGTTACATGGCCTCTGATTTTATTTTCATCCAGCCCCTGAAGTCAGCAGGAGCAGCAGGGATCTCACCAGGGAAGAGGTCCAAGGAAACACAAGAGGCAGGAGCTGTGTGGGAACTGGAACACTGAGTTGGACTTGATCTCAGAGGTCTTTTTCAGCCCCAATAATTTTTGATTCTATGATTTTGGCACTAAATGTAAGGGAATTTCCACCTTTTCCCTGTCCTTTTGTATGGATTTAACCTCTTCTCCCTCTGTATTCCAGTTATTGCCAGTCTGGGACAGTATTTGTGATGCACTTGCAGAGGTCAAACAGAAATTGGGTGATGTCCAAGAGGGGAGGAGAGCTGGCAAGCAAATTAACACCAACACAGTGGAATTCATCCCATCCTCATCCCTGAGAACGTTCAAAAAACACGTGGATGCAGCATTGAGGGCATGGTTAATGGTGAACATCAAGCTGGGCTAATGGTTGGACTTGATAATCTCAAAAGTCTTTTCCAACCTTAACAATTCCATGATTTTATGAATAATTGCATTTTCCCCTGATGGAATCATCCTGGGAAAAAGCCCCAGGAGTTCCCCCTGGAGAGAAGAGAGATTGGGCATTGAGTGTAGCCAAGTGGAGCAGGTTGGAAAATCCCAGCCTGCTGCTTCTTGTAGGCTGGATAAGCATAACTCATCCTGGGGAGTCTCCAGGGTAAATCCAGGCAAGTCACTCGTTGGAAAGTGTTCCCCTATGAATATTTTAGCAGAGCTGCCCCTGCCAATGCTCCTGAAAATGAAGACATTCAGTGGAAGTGTTCAAAATTGGCTTTAAACTGAGAGAAGGTTTAGATGGGATGTTAGGAAGGAATTCTTTCCTGTGAGGGTGGTGAGGTCCTGGAACAAATTCCTCAGAGAAATTGTGGATGCCTCACCCCTGGAAATGTTCAAGGCCAGGTTGGAAGGGGCGGGGAGCAGCCTGGGATAGTGGAAGGTGTCCCTGCCCATGTCAGGGGGTTGGAACCGGGTGAGATTTAAGGTCCGTCCCAACCCACACCATTCTGTGATGTTTTTATCAAAAAGTGTAGAAACAGGAATATTTGGAAGTTATCCAGGTGGATTTTTCACCATGATTTGTGCTCTGGCTTTTGCTATTTTATGTTCATTGTTTAACCTCTAAGAATGGACAGGTGGAAAACTCATCCTGCTCAATATCTGCCTCATGTCCAAGCAAAACAGAGAAAATTTGTGTCATCTTGGGATAAAATGCTTCTGGAATTCCCAAATATACAAAAAGAAAGAACTGGCTGATGTTGTACAAAAAGATCACATTTGATAGGCCAATTAAAAATGTGATTCTCCTTGAATTTTCCTGGAATTTGAATGAAATACATGGGGGGGATCCTCCCAAAGCCACTGGAGAAAGATTGAGAGAACAAATAAAAAGTGGGAAGTAGGGCTGCTGGAGACAAATATCCAGGAACCATTCTGGAATTCATTTAACAGAGCCAGGATATTCAATGTAGAGAGAAAAGTAGGAAGAATTCCAAAGGGAGAAGTTATGGGAGTTTGGATCCTCTCACTCTTTGTGACCTCAGCTCCCCAAGTAATGCACCTGAAAAACGTCCTAATAGGAACATTAATTATGGGTCAGCTGCACAGGGTCATGTAATCATAGCTGCTCTGATTTAGAATTCCCCAATAACTTATCCCAAAGCATTTTCGGGATTTTAGCTCACAAGTGGAAGGAATATTGTTTATGGAACCACCAGATGCAGCTGGAAAACACCACTGAGCTCTCAGGCACAGAAACCCCAAATCAGGTGTGAAATGGAGGCTTGAACTCAAAGACAGCTGAGAGCAAAATTCCTTCGAGTTATCTTCGTGTTGTTAATTGGGGAGATAAATTGAGAGGGAAGACAGATAATTTGAGGGGGAAGATCTTGCACTTGAAGAGGGAGCAGGGGTGTTGGGAGGGCTGGTAAGTGATAAGGTCACTACCCTGTGGGACAGAGAGACAGAAGAAAAGCAAATTTAGTGTTAATGGTCCCTGTGTGTTCCTTGGGAAATGGAGGATCAGAGCAGCAAAAAGGTGCCTAAGTTCCCTCTGGCAGTGAGAAAGCTGAGAATAAAACTGGGTGTCTGGAAGCTCAATCCATGGACTCTGGGGTTTCCCTCAGTAATTGTAGCACCACTGTGTGAGTAAGGGAGGAGAGAAGGAGCTGCTGGCAGGGGCTGTAGGAAAGGACTCCAGGAGCTGCAGCAGGAACGTTGTTCCCTAATTAAGCTCTTTGGATCTGGTGCTTGTGGAGTGGGACACTCACGGTGATGTGGTGTGGCTGGACATTCCTGAGCTTGGGATGAGGATCTGAACTTGAGGCTCCTTTTTGTCTTTGTTGTTCACATCAAGATTCACTCCTCCACATTCAGGATTCTGCCCTCATCTCCTCCTGTGACCAACATCCCTTAAACAACAGATCCTGCTGTACCTTCCTTCCTGAGTGCACGAGAACATGGAATTATGGACTGCTTTGGGTTGGAAGGGACCTTAAAGATCATCTGCTTCCAGCCCCTGCACCATGCACAGGGAATGCAGAGTCCTGCAGAACACGCCCTGAAGGCTGGAGGGCAGATCCAACTGTACTGACAGGTGTGTGAGCAGGAAAACATTAAACATCAGGATATGTTGTTGTACTGGAGGTGATAATTGCTCCCTCTAACATCTCTGGAGGATGTAAGAAGCAGAGCTAAACTGGTTCCACTTCTAGGGTTGCCCTGACTGGTATTGGTTCAGTGCTTCAACTGCATGGTTGGAATGTGCCTTGCAACCCTTCCAAACTTACCTAAAAGATTGTTTTGGGAACAAATTGTCCCTGTTATCCCAGGGCAGTGCCTGCCTTCCTCATCTTCAAGGTACTTCAGGCAGAAAGTCTCCTGGAAATGAATCAGGGAGAATTTCCATGCCAGCACTGGTGTTTTGAGACAGAAAACCAGAAGAGGGAGAAAGAACTTTCTTTTTTTCCTCTACTCAGGGAGCTTAGGGTGAAGCTGTGGAGACTTGGCTTTGCAGTTGTCCTTTTATCCCACATTTTGTGATCTTCCATGATGAGTCAGTCCTGATTTAGCTGTTACAGAGAAATCTGCCGCCAGTTGAAGACTTAATTACACCAGAGGCCTTCAGCAATGTGGGCTCTAATGAGCCAGAGTTCAGATATTCCTGACTTAGTGAAAACCAAGGAAGGGTTGGCCATGGGCTTGGGGCAGTTCTGGATCGCACGGAGGAGGAACTTTCTCTTGGATAGGTCATTAATAAAAGGAGGGTAGAGGAGAATGGCTCATCACCATCTGTCAGTGGAAGCTGGAGCCCAGCCAGCAGAGCCAGCAGTTAATTAGGAATGAGAGCTGCTTCGTTTCACAGACATTTCTATATGTTTATATATAGCCATTGGATTGGCATTAGTGGAAGTATCTCTCTTTTTTTTTCTAATTAGATGAGCCAGCCAAAATTTCTGTTGGATGGCATTAACTCTGGAGAACTTGCTCATCCACAGGGATCTGCCTTTGCTCTTCCTGAGCTCTAGGACTGGCTTAGGGAAACATTGCCCAAGGCATGATGACACCCAGGAAACCTCTCTTTTGGGATGGGCTTCAAGAGAGTGACAGACTGAGAGGGGAAAGATGTCACCTGAGTTCCAGGATTTACTCCCCTTGCTGGAATCATCAGCAGGTGTTCTTCTTGAAAGCTGGAGAGGACGTGGAGTGGCTGGACAAGGGGGAATGGCTGTTAGCTTGAAGGGAGAAGGTTTAGATTGGATATTAGGAAAGAATTCTTCCCTGTGAAGGTGGGGAGGCCTTGGCTCAGGTTGTCCAAAAAAGCTGTGGCTGCCTCATCACTGGAAGTGTCCAAGGGCAGGTGGACAAGGCTTGGAGGAACCTGGTCAAGTGGAAGGTCCAGAGAGCTTGGAATCAGGCGACCTTGAATGTCCCTTCCAACCCAAACCATTCCATGATAATTCCATCAGGAAGGTTGGATGTTCCAAGGCTTGTGATCCTCCTCCCAAGCCCTCAATGTTGCTTTTTTCTTTCTCCTCTTTACAGGAACTTCCTTTGTGCATGAAGAACTTTCCAGTGCACCTCTCCCACCTCTCCAGGTGCATCTTTGTCAGGAAAATGCCTTTATTTTTTTGGTGACTCCCTGAAGAAATGTGACATGAAGAAGGGATTATACAGGGAAGGAGGAAGGTGTAGAGGTGGAACTGGTTTGCAGGGACTGTCTGGAAGGTCTCTTTTTGAGCTCTGAAGTCTAAAAGGGTTGTGTTTTTTTCCAGCACTCCCTGACAGACGTTCAACATTCCAACAAATCCAATCTCCATCCCGCTTCTCCCAGCAGCAGCCAGTGTGTGCATAGAGATAAGAGATGAGCTGAGGTCCACAGCTCACTTGTGGAATGACTCATCCCTTTAATTGCATCCCTTTAATTACAAATTAGTCTCCTTGACCTTTTCTTCCATCTCTTTCCTGAGTGTCACGGCACAGTTTGATCTCTGCTACCAGGAGCAGGAGGAGGAGATGTCTCCTGGTGGAAGGGTTGTTTGAGCTGTGGCCATGTCCTCACCTCCTTTAATTGCAGGAGCTGTGCCAAAAAAAATGTTCCTCTTCTCCTTGAAAAGGTCTTTATGACTCAGAAAGAGCTGAAAAACACAAAGTCACCACCTAAAACTGCAGAAGGAAAAAAAAATTCTGACAAATAAGGATACTGAAATTTGGACATAAAACCTCAAAGATTGAGAAGACTGAAGACCCAACATTGTCATTCCTGGGTTGATTTGCTGTAGGTTTTCTCTCTTTTGAGGTCCTTGAAACTCTGTTGGAATCAGTGATGTTACTCTGACACAGAACTGAAATAATACAACACTTATTCAACAGGAAAATTCCAGCAGAAATGATTCCTGGCAAGAGCAGACATGGAATCCAACCAGGGAACCTCCACAAAAGAATGGGAAAACCACCTCAAAAAAAGGCAATTCCTTGGCAGAAGTGGATTTGGGAAGTGGAGGCTACCTGTGAATTTCCTTTCTGACATCAAAGTCTTTGGGAACAGAAGTTTCAAAAGAGGAGAAAACATTGTTTGAAACTCTTTTCCTTTATTCATGGGTGAATTCTTGAAATGTTCTCCCCTGTGAAAATGTTTGGAATAACACCAGATTCGCCCACTCTGTGCTGACATTTAACTCATCCCATTATATGTATTACGCCACCACTCTGGCTTTATCCAGGATATAATGTAAGGAACACATACACAGATTTAGAAAAATACAGAGCCTTATAGATTTATTTATAACTGTTCATATATTTATAATTAACTTCATTGTGAGGGAAGTTCAGCACAAAGCAGGACAACAATGGACTCCTCAGTTATATAAAAAGGCCCTGAAAAGCTCTTCCCTCCTCAGAGAAAAGTTTCCTGAACAGCTCAGGGAAAGTTGCATTCTTTAAAAAATAAGGCTGAAAGTGGAAATGTTTTGTTTATAATGATTTGTTCCAGTCCAAAGTTATTTAATTTTTCATTTTTAAAACTACTTGGGAAGATGTTGTAGGGTTTTATGTAAATGTTGAAACACATGGGACAAGACAGGGATCAAGGTCGCTCTCAGCAAATTTGTAGATGTCACCAAATTGAGGGTGCAGGGACACACCTGAAAGATGATTCCATCCAGAGGGATCTGCACAAGCTGGAGAAGTGGGAATGTCGTGTGGTTTGGCAAGACCAAGTGCTGATGCTGCACTTGAGTTGGGGTCAATCCCAGGATCAATCCAGGCTGGGGATGAGCAGATGGAGCAGCCCTGGGGAGAAGGACTTGGGGTGCTGGTGGGTGAGAGGTTGGACCTCACCCAGCCATGTGTGCTCCAATCCCAGAAATTTGATCGTGTCCTGGGCTCATCCCACAGCTTGGGCAAGGAAAGGGGGGAATTCTGCCCCTCTGCCCCACTCAGGTGAGATCCCACCTGCAGAGCTGCCTCCAGTTCTGGGGGCCAGCACAGGAAGGACATGGAGCTGCTGGAGAGAGTCCAGAGGAGGCACCAGGATGATCAGAGGGATGGAGCAGCTCTGCTGGGAGGAAAATTTGGTGGAGCTGGGATTGTTCAACCTGGAGAAGAGAAGCTTTGGGGTGATCAAATTGTGGTCTTCCAGTAGCTAAAGGGATGACAAAAATGATGGAGAGACCATTAACAAGGGCCTGGAGTGACAGGACAAGGGGGAATGGCTTCCAACTCAAAGACAATAGGTTTAGATTAGTGAGATTAGGAGGAAACTCCTCCCTGTGAGGGTTGGGAGGCCCTGGCACAGGTTGCCCAGAGAAGCTGTGGCTGCCTCGACCCTGTAAGCATCCAAGGCCAGGCTGGATGTGGCTTGGAGCAACCTGGGATAGTGGAAGGTGTCCCTGCCCATGGCAGGGGAGTGGAATGAGATGATCTTTTAAATCTCACCTGGGGAACAAAACAACAGTGATGCATGAGAGAAGGTTTCAAAGGCTCACATGACCTTATCACAGGATCACAGAATCGTTGTGGTTGTAAAAGACCTCCAGGAGTGCTGAGTCCATAACTCAGTTCAACGTTCACCACCAAACCCTCTCTTGAAGCATCACATTCATAGGTTTTTTGAACACTTCCAAGGATGGTGACTCTGCCTCTGCCCAGGCCTCTGTTCCAATCCTTGATAATCCTTTCAGTGAAGAAATTTTTCCTAATTTTTCCAATCTAAACATCCTGTGGCACAACTTGAGGCCATTTCCTCTTGCTCTATCACTTCGTCCCTGGAAGAAGAGACCAACCCCCACCTGGCTACAACCTTCTTCCAGGGAGTTGTAGAGACCTTGTGCTGCCACTTGTCTCCTGATGAGATCCTGAATTCCCTGAAAATGGGATTTCTTTAGCTTCTACACATCCCCCTGTTCTGCTCTTTCCAAATCAGAGAGCCTGAGGTGTGGTTGGTGCTGCAGCTGAAACCATCCCACGCCAAGTGCCAGCCTGATGGGAAATAACTCTGGGTTTACTGGGGAGCAAGTGGGAAATTCCACCTTGCATAAGAGGCCTTTTGCCTCCTTGCAACCTACTTTCCTTGGGATTTTCACTGGGAACTATTTGAAGAATTTCCTACAAGTGGAAAATGAAAGAACAGGAGCCCTGCTTGCTTTCTTCCTGCACATTGCATAAAGCTTTAATAGCAAGTAATAGCTGACATGGCAGTGATTTTATTGCACTTAACTGGGTAATTCTCCTGTCCCCAACTGTGCCCAGGAGGACTGAGTGGAACAGAAGTGACTACACCACAGTACAAATGGGTCTTTGAATTCCTCTCAGATTCCCATGGCCTGGATTGTGTTCAATAAGTCATGCACAGTAAATACAGCCAGGAGACGTGAGGAGACTCATGAATACTTGCAAGGCACTCAGGTGCCACTTTGGTGAACGTGCTGCAGGCAGAATATGGGAAAAAAATGCCCTGCTTGTGCCTCTGCCCCTCCCCTCACTCGTTAGTGAAGGATGTTCTCCACCATAGAGATCCCCAGGCAGAGCTAATGAACCAAAACAAGCCCTTTCTAATTTTATCCCCACTTTCTTACAACAAGGAGACACAAGTTCACACCCAAAATCTGACATCCCTACACTGGATTTTTTGATGGGTTCATAGAATCACAGAATATCCTCAGCTGGAAGGGACCCACAAGGATTGTTGAGTCCAACTCCTGGCTCTGCACAGGACAACCCAGAGAATCCCACCACGTGCCTGGAATGATTCTCCAAGCATTTCTTGAGTCCTGGCAGACTTTGTGGCATTTTAATGTCTGTTGGTTGCAGGGAAGGGCACAAGGGCACACCAAACATCACCATGGACAATTTGGGTGGGCAACCTGGGGACTGTCCAACTGGACATTGGGCCAGGAGCCACAACTGTGCCAGTTTGGTGGCAGATACAGCCTGAACTCTCGTGTCCCATCCCTATTTTCACTCTGTTTCTCCCTTTCTGGATGGTGAGGATGATGGGGACCTCTGAATTGAACATCTCCTACACTGTCCCCATCTCGCTGCATCATATTTCAATGTCTTGTTAATATTCTTGTGCTCCATCCAAATTTCACCCCTGCCTCTTAATCGTTCCTCCCTGAATCCAAGGCCTTGCACAATCTCCTCCCTTTTGTCTCTCCAAAATCTGGCACTGTGCACCTTCACTGAGGGAACAGCAGCAGTGCCCCTGTGAAAAATATCCAAATATCTTCCCCCAGATGATCCCAGCTTCTTCTTGTGTGTTAGACAAACCTGTGGAACTTTTCTAGGATGCTCAGAACTGGACTGGACTGGGGACTTGGCTTGATGGGATGGAGTCTTGACCTTCCCAAGGATGATTCGTGCAAATCCACTCTAACGAAGGTGTTCCAGTCACAGAAGATCCTGTATTGGACCCTTTGCAGGCTGTTTAGCAAAGCAAAGAAGGAATTGCCACGTCTCCTTTAATGCTTTTAAATAGTTCATGTGGCACTGCTGGCAGCTGAATAAATTGGGAATGAATGTGCAAATCAGCAGCTCTTCTAAGTGGGCTGAGAAACCTCATTTTGAGGTGTTTGTGAGCAGGATGGGCACTTTAATGTTTGCCACACATTTCATGCCAGTGATATCCCCTCTCCTTGATAAACAGAGCTCCTGTTAACCCATGACCTGTTCCACACTGGCTTAGCTGGCAGCAACAAACTAAAAAATGTCAGGGAATGTTGTTAATTGGTGGAAATTGTTTGGGTTTTTTTTTTTTTTAATTTCCCATGGGATTTCTAACATGGAATTATGGAATGGTTTGGGTTGGAAGACATCTTCAAGATCATCTTCTTCCACTCCCTGCCATGGGCAGGAACACCTTCCACTATCCCAGGCTGCTCCAAGCCCATCCCAGCCTGGCCTTGGACGCTTCCAGGGATGAGGCAGCCACAACTTCTCTGGATTCCATGGCCTCACCACCCTGCCAGCTCTACCAGATGTTCTTTCCTCCCTTGTCCTTCTGCACTTCCTTTTGTCCCATGTAGAAACCTTTCCATTCTGGGAGGGTACTTCAGGGAGTTGAAATTCCTTCATTGCCTTCATTCCCTGATTTCCTGGTTTGAAAACCACCAGAAATGTTCACTCTGGGAGATTACAAAGCTACTGCTGAGGTTTTAATTTCCAGTTTTCTTCCTGGTTAATGGGAATTTGGACTTCTGAGGTTCTTTCTCCAACATTTTGAATGTCTCAGAAGTCTCTGTGGAGCCTCCAAAATATGCAGGAAATCATCACCATCCCTGAAGCAACAACTGAAGGAGACACGGTGAGGCCAAAATGTATTTATTGTTTTAATTTAAATCCCATCAGACTTTATCTATTCTACCCCTTGTGCATCTCCTTCCATTCTGCATCTCCTCATACAATCCTTTACAGCATCTCCAGGATTTTGTGATTCACCTGGAGATGTGCCAAGGGTTTAACCCAACAGATTCATCACTGCTGCTTTTCCCTCCATCTCTTGCCTCTCCTAAAAGATTCCAAGAATCCCTAAAGTTCCACTTCCCAGAGTGGTGTTTCTGTGGATCTAGAAGATGTTCAGGGAGCTGAGTCACAATTCTGTGACAAGAGGTGGCCTGCTTAGCCTGAAGCTATTTTTGTAGGCAGGGAATTTGTACAAATGAAGGATGAAGTCAGTATTCCCATTTTCCAGACATTTGTTGCCTGGGATCATTTCAGCACTTGCATTCTTGGTGTGTTCTCTGTGGTTCCCATTTTAGTGTTTGAGGCAGCAAATTCCTTTATTTTATCAGGGAAGTTATTCAAAAGTCTGGAATCTGTCAATGAAGCAGCAAACTGGGCATTCCTGGAGGGTTGTGATCATAGATCATTTGTTGGAGCAAATTCTAAAACTTTTTTCATTTTACTTGGGTTGTCACTGAAGTACTTTTGTTAAAAAATGAGGTTATTAATGACTAATCATTTTTTAGTTCAGTCGCATTTTGATTAAAGAAAGAAAAGACAGGTTGGAACTTTTTAAACTACACCTAATTCAGTTTCCCTGAATATGGAATATGGTTTTTGTAAGTCTATCCAGAGGCTCATGCAGCTGAACATTCCTGGACATTCCCCATGGCTATTCCTGTGTTTTTAGCTCCCAAATCGGCCTGATGGTGCAACGTGCCCCCATTTCATAGACCATAAGTGGGAAGAAGAGACTTGTTGAGGATGAGAAATGACCTGGTAATGAAGCTGCTGTTTCTGAGATCATGGAATTATGGAATCCTGGAATGGTTTGGGTTGGAAGAGACCTAAAAGTCCATCTCATTCCACCCCTACCATGGGCAGGGACATCTCCCACTATCCCAGATTGCTCCAAGCCCCACCCAAGCTGGCCCTGGGGACTTCCAGGGATGGGGCAGCCACAGCTTCTCAGTGCCAGGGCCTCGATACCTTCCAGTATCCCATCTAAACCTCTTGTAGTTTAAAACCATTCCCATCACCAACAAATTGTCCCTCTGAGAGACAGTTTTTCTGGATGCAGATTTTCTCCTTACATGCCCCAATTCTATTTTAGAAGTGAAAAGTTTGGGTTCCCACAGTAACCAGCCTCAACACTGGGTGGTTTTTCCTTCTTCACCTGCACTGATTTTTTCCATCTGGCTTTTTTAACACTCAGCTCTGGCAGCCAAAGACTGAGAGTTATTAAAATGGTTTTGTCTGCTTGTTTTGTCCCTCAAGAGCTGTTGAGATTTGACAGGTTCGTTGGAGCTTTGGGTCAAGCACAGGCACAGCCCAGGAGAGCGGGGAGGAGATGGCAGGGAAGTGGAGAGAACAGCACCTCTCCCCTTTTCCCTGCTGGAATAAGCAGTCATCAGGTCCACAAAAACATTTTTGCCTAAATGATGCACTGAAAAACAAGTGTTGCAAGATAATGATGGGCTCTACCCAGAGATAATTAATTTGCAGTTGGAAACACCAATTCACGTGTGTTCTCTTTATCCATCTGTCCATTCATTATTTTTACAAAGCCCATTCAAGTCAAGAAAGGAGTTCTGCTGCTTTCCAAGCACAGATAAAAATTCCCGGTGCCATTCTGGGGTGTCTGGCAAATTCTCCTTGCACAGAGTGCTCAGCTCAGCAGTGGCCAAAAAGGATCAAAAGCCACCTTTTAACACTTTGAAGGTTTCTACTTCCTTCCCATCTATTTGAAGAAGGAAAAAAAGGCTGCTTGAATTTTTCCTTCCAGCTGTCCATGGTATAGAATCTCCCCAGGTCTCCACAGGAGTAAATTCCTTACCTGTTTCTCTGATGTTGTCAGCTGCATAATTTAATGAGGTTATTTTTAATCACTGTTTTTAATTTGCAATAAAACCTCTGCAATTGCCCTCAGGGCCGACAACTGCTCAGTGAACCCTGGGGTGGGTTCAACTCCTTTCTCTGGATAAAGCAAATCCATCTCTTCAGAAAAAAAAGTGTTCCAGGCAGGACACACTGAGGTTTCTGCCTGTTGAGGCTGTTGTGTTGTGCATGGAAATGTGGGAATATTCACAGGGGTGAAGAAGGGGATGAAGAGGCTTCATAACGTGCTGGGTACTTCTCACACCTGCAAAATGCCATCTCCATCTCCACTTGCTGTAAATAGATTGGAAAAAAACCCAACAACTTCAGTGATAAGATCAGGAAGAGCTCAACTCCAGCGTGGGCTGCGCACCCTGCCAGCAGTTCAAAGACCTGAAAGAAAATCCAGTGTCTGCTGCTATTCTGAGGTGGAATTTTGAACCACGACAGGGAACTGAATAAACTCAGCCAGCACTCCCATTATTTCTTTTCCTGCTTTTTTTGTTGCCTGTTTCAAGCAAACATCCTTCAGGAAAGTGTTTTCCTTTGGATCAGACAAAATTATGCATTTTCAAATGCACAACCCCCAAAACTTGGAGTTTATTTGACCTGTTGGGTAGAGGGGACAGGAAAAGTTCCTTCAAATGTTTGTGGTGATGAACCAAAACTCCTTTCTCGGTGGATAAGGCGTCTGAGTGCAAGCTTTGCATCCCAAGGATCAAGGAATTATGGAATGGTTTGGAAGAGACCTTCAAGATCATCTAATTCCTTCCACTAGACCAGGTTGCTCCAACCCGGCCTTGAACACTTCCAGGAATGGGGCAACCAAAATTTCTCTGGGCAATCTATGCCAGGCCCTCACCACCCTCACAGAGAAGAATTTCTTTGGAAATCCTTGGAAATTCTTTGGAATTCTTTGAAATTTCTATGGAAATTCTTTCTCCCTGTTCTCCCTCCTACGCAGGACTTGCATGAGGTGACTTGGGACCCTAACAACACACCAATGAGAAAAAATGGTATTTAGCTCTAAAAAGCACAGATGTTCCTGCTTCCAAGGCTCTGGCTCATCATCCTCCCAGCAAGCAGGACTCAATCCTTCTGGGATCTGTCACCTGGAAGTGGCTCTGAGTAATCCTCCCACAGCACTGACAGAGTCTGCATGAAGGAAATGGGCAAAGAAACAACTTCTCCCCTCCTGGCTGGTGTCTGGATTTTTGGGGTAACTTTTCAGGAGGTTTTACCCTCCAGTCAGAGGTGCTGGTTCCTTTCAGGGTTCGAGAAGCACTGGGCAAAATTAGTACAAAATTCTTCCCGATCCCCTGTGTGTTCTGTTTTCCCCCCTCTGACTTCCAGAGGCTCTTTCAGGAGAGATGGATCACTTGGGGTGATGGAAGTGATGCCTGAGAGAGGGAGAAGGAACAGCAACTGCCATCAGCAAAGGGATTGAAGCCAAAGAAGCCTCTAATCCTGAAAAAAGACACAGCCTGGCTGCCTCATTTTGCTGCCTCTATTTTATAATGCAGGGGAAATTTGCTGCTTGACTTTTCTGATTCTCACCCTGCTGAGAGCAGGTGAGAAAGAGGAACAAGCAGAACTTTGAGGAATCCTTATCATAGAATGGGTTGGATTGGAAGGGACCTCCAAGATAATTTTATTCCAACCCCTGCCAAGAGCAGGGACCCTTTCCACTATCCCAGGTTGCTCTAAAGCACATCCAGCTTGGCCTGGAACACTTCCAGGGATGGGGCAGCCACAGCTTCTCTGGGCAACCTCTGCCAGGGCCTCCCCACCCTCCCAGGGAAGAATTTCTTCCCAATATCCCATCTAAATGCACTGATCTCTCTCCAATATTCCTTGTTCTTCAACAGCAGCTCAGCAGCTTCCTAACTCCCTGTCTGCACAGGCAGAGGGAATTTATGTTTATATATTGTCCATATATGTGCAAACAAATCCCCATCTCCTGAAGGAAAGCAAAGGGAATAATACTGGGTGTAAATCCAAGAGGGTAAAATCAAATGTTCACTGAGGCCACTGAACTCCAGAGTTATCTTCAGTGTAACAGCCCTGATTTTTGCTTTTCCTTGTGTTCCTTCCTGTGCTATAAGGTGAAGGATCCCAATTTTTAAGGGTATCTCAAGGCTGAGCTCCATAAATTATTTGTTGGACATTGAGGTGCTGTTAGGAAACAGATAAAACCCCACAGTTAACCCTCACTCCTGCAGGGTGTGGGATGGTTTAAATGGGCAATAGGAGGGGGAGATTAACTGGAAAGCTATAAAAGACTGATTGGTGAAAAGCTAATTCCCAGGAAAGAGATGGAATCAGTACTTTTCCTCATGGAAAACATGAACACAAGCTCTGAAATCCACTGAAGTTCCTAAGAAGGTTTTGTTTTTTTTTCCCAATGACTGCCAAGATCATGGGACCAGACCACTCTAAATATTTTATTTTAATTGTTTGCAAAGTAATACAGTGGTCACAAATTGTGACCCTCACACTTGAAAGACAAAATTTGGAGGGGAGAAAAGAATCCCAGTGTGTTGTTCCACCAGCACATGCGGTATATGGAGAGTGTACACCAGTGTGTCCCAGTTTACTGGCTTTCTGATCCATGTCTTTCCTTAAAAAGCCACAGTACAAAGTGGAAATGAACATAAAAAATAACACAATTGTTATAAAGTGGATTTTCAGTGTATTAAAGAGTGAAATCCCACTCTGTTTTTATGGAGAGCTGTAAATAAGTCAGCAAGATTTAGGCTGCACTTTGCAATTTGCTCCGTGGTCAGTGGTAATTCAGTGCCTGGCTGAAAAATTCACAGTAATTCCTACAGGACATCAGAAACCTTTTCCAGAAAAACCCTGTTTGGAGCTTCCCCCTTTTCAATTCATTGTTAATCCTGCTGCAAGATTTCATTAAGCTCAGAAAATGCTTTTTTTCAGCCTTGTTCCCCTCAGCTCTGCTTTGGCTGGGAAAGGAGAGCCAAAGAAAGACCCACGAGCTTTTTGTCAGTCAGGCACAGAGTTATTTTATAAATTGAACCTGAACTGATGAGTTTGGGGCACAAGGGAAATTATTTCTCCTTTGAATATTGTTCCAGATATTCCTTTTTTTTATTTTTTTTTTGTGTCCAGCTGGTGTACGTGCTGTAAAGGTTGAGATCTCCTCTTCCAGCTGAACCTTGTGGGAGATAATAGCAAAGAGAGCTTGGCTGCTGAGCTATTCCAACTCCAGGGTATTTCAAGCAGGAAAATCCTTCCCCAATCTGACTGGCTCAGATGATTAAAAACTCCAAGTTTAGAGCATTTCACACAGAGAGAGAGCATCAGAAAATCAATTCTGGATTTATTGACTTTCCCTTTGGTTATTGCCATCGTTTGCTAATTACATGACAATTTTCCTGGCTTCCTTTATCAGATTCTCTCTCCTTCTCCTCCTTCTCCCCGAGGGGCTGCTCCCTTATTGCTTCTTTGGAGCTGGTTGGGCATCTCATTTCATCCCTGACCCCTGGAAAGCAGAAGTTCGAAGGAGAATCACCCAGAAAGCAAAGTGCATTTTGAGATTAATCTCTAGGTCTGATATTAAATCCCATTCCTTGCTTTTAGCTTCTAAAAGTGCTCTATTTTCCTTATTTTCCTTAAATGTGCATGATACATTTATTTTTTTTACCTTTCCCTCCTCATAATTACTTTAATCAACATTTTCATTTCTAAGTAGGGAGTGTGTACATTTGATTTCCTTTCCCAGGAACAAATATGTCAAATAAATAAAGAAATCCAATCAAATCACCATTCCGATCTTTTTTTTTTTTTTTTTCCCCAGGGAAGATGATTTATCCTGGGGAAGAATATAAGAAAGCAAAGCACTAAAGGAGATTTTGTCCATATTTTTAATGCAAAGGAGGATTTTTGAGCACTAAATACAATGGTCCCTAATGTGTTTTAATATCTATATTTGCAAAGATAAACTCAGGAAACTCGGAGCAATGCATCCTCCTGGGATATGGCATGGGATATGTTATTATTCCCGCTTTGCAGTGGGAAACAAGGACCCACATGGGAAGCTGCAATAAAGACAGGACTCGAGTCACATTGCCTGAACAATACCAGAGTGGTATTTTTAGCTTTTATTCTTTCTAATCACTGACTAATCCTGTTTTCTTTTTTTTTTTTTTTTCTGAGAGCAAAATTCCAGTCATTGGACAAATCGATGTCTGATCATCCTTAATCTGCAAAATTAAAAACTTAATGATTAAATAATGCCAATTCTTTTGGAGACTGCACACCCACCACTTCACTTTGGTGGTCTCTCTCAGATCCTCTGAGCATCAGCCCAGCTAAACCCAAGGTCCTATCATAGATAATCCCTTAAGGAGATTTCTGCATTGTTCTATTTAATTAACAAGGATGTCTAATATATTTTTATTGTATTTCCTGAATTTTATAAAGAACTAGGATTTTCTAAGACAAGGACAATCAGTGGCAGGAAGAAATACAGATCCTCAAAGCTTCTCAGAGTACATTTCCTTGGGTTTTTGCAGCTCTAAACTTTTCTATTTTTAATTATTCCAATCTTTTCCCACCTTCCTTGCACTACTCGGGTCCAACAGCTCTACAACCCCCTGGAAAATGGGACATCCACAACTTTTCTTGGAAACCCACCCCAAGCCCTCACCACCCTCACGATACATAATTCCTTCCCCACGTCTCATCCAAATGTGTTCCCTTTTGGTTCGAAGCCATCCCCTTCCTCCTGTCACTAATAATTGTGGGTTAGCTGTGGGGAATTGGTTACAAGAGAAGGGTCACACAGACATGCAGGATTTGCTGGGAAAGCACAGGGTTTAGTTAATTTAGTGCTTAATTAGAGCTTAGGCAGGTAAGGCAAGCAAAGGTACAGTGTCCTTGTAGAGAGCTGCACGGCGTCCTTGAAGGCAGCCGTGCTCAGTAAGGAGGGAAGGGAGTTCTTGGGGTTATCAGCTGTCCACTGCTTAATTTTGTGGTAAGCTTGTCTCTTTATGTCTTGGAATATCCTTAGACCATTCACAAACAGCCTAAATATCCCTCGACTGTGCAGCTCCACTTAAGCCAGTGTCAGTGACAGCTACCCCCAGAGCAGAAGTTGAGAAGAGAAATAGAGCTCAAACCTCTTTTGATTTTAAGTCATTTATTCCCTCTGTCCTGGGGGGGACAGAGCACCGACCTGGGCAGAGTCAGCGAGGTAAGAGGGGGGGCTTTGTGTCCTGCTGGTTTTATCACAGACAGGGGGAAAGGGGATCCCAGGGGCAGGGATGGGACAAACACCCAACCAGATCAGAGCCCGGGCTGCTGGAACCTAAGGCAGCCCTGACTCAGTGACATGGCAGGGACCTGGCCCAGGGGGGAAGGCCCAGGGGGATCCACCACAACAGGGAGTAGTCTGATAAGTCGACCACAGGAATGAGGGACCGTGTGAAACTGTCTGCAATAGATGTTACCAATTATGAGCTTGTTTTTGCACTATGCATGAGCCTAATTGTAGCCTGCATAAATATAGCTAAAAGACTATCAACAAACGAGACTTCTTGATCATCATCGGATGAGCTTGTCTCCCGTCAATTTTTCTGACAGTTAGCTACTCCCACAACCCTCCCCAGATTTGGGGGAGAGCTTCTGGAGTCCTTGCCAGGAATGTGGATGACCCCCCCCCAGGATGGGGGGCAGTAAATCCTTGCTGTTAATGAGAGGCAATCGGCGCTTGGGAATCCTCTTGGACCCAAGGTTGTTCATTGCCATCCTATCAGTAAAGCACAAGTTGGCAGCAGAGCGTGAGGCTGAGGAGGTTCACAAGGTGTGGTGCAAAAAATCCACAGCCCTTTTAGAGACACATCAACCAATTACCCATTATTTTTGTTTTTTACCAAAGGAATGCTTGGACACGCAGCCTTCCACTGCAGCATTTTTTAATCAATTAATTCATGCTCCCAACACTGCAGAGTATGGAGGAGATGAAGAAGGAGAAGAAGGGCTGAAAAAGACAACAATCCTCCATCCTGGCCTTCTCTGTTTTATCTACTTACTATACTAATAAACCCAAGAACTCTGAATTTTTCACCCTGTGATAATCTACATAATATTCTATCACCTAATTCATACTTTT
Organism: Lanius ludovicianus; assembly: GCA_013397235.1. Lineage (NCBI taxonomy): Eukaryota > Metazoa > Chordata > Aves > Passeriformes > Laniidae > Lanius > Lanius ludovicianus. The sequence continues at coordinate 272,721 of VYXG01007609.1, read as the reverse complement.
ATAAATTCTAACTTTTATCTCAGAGGCAAAGTGATTTTCTCCATGGAGGAAGGTCAAAACCCAGTGTTGTACAGGGAGATATAATGCCTCAAAATAGGCAGGGAAATATTCTCTGTATTCTGGGCTCCCACAATAACGACTGGATTTAAGGTTTCATTTAATGACTGATATTTCTGTTTTCCCTGGAAAATCAGGGTGAATTCATGTCCGCTCACCACCACAGGGATGATGGGAAGATCCAATGAAGAAGGAACCAGCAGCCAAACAGGAATCAGGATTGTGGGCAGTTTCTCCTCAAAAATCCTGATTCCCACTGACAAACTGAGGTTCAGAATTCCCACGGAAATCTGGCCAGGAGGCGTTCCCTCGCCAAGGGCTCTTCTTTCCAAATCCAAGACCCTGTTGTTTGTGTGATTACTGGGACAGTACCACGGAATTGAAGGGTATTTTCACACTTTTCCTCTTCCAACTCTGTGTTATGACAGAAGAAATAATTTAGCTTGAGCCAGGAGAAATCATGGAATGTGCTTCGTGGCTTTGCCTTGTGCTCCTTCCAGTCCAGCCTGAAGTCAAACAGTCCAGGAAACACCAAAATCCCTGAATGCCAAGAGGAACCATTGCCAGGGATGTGAGAAAAGTTATCCAGAGATTTTCTTCCCTCTATTACATGAATAAACCAGACAATATCTTCGAGCACTGAAATGATGTTTTCTATGCAGCTAAACTGTAAAAATGTTGATGATTTTTGTCTGTATCCATCTATTTTCCCATATTTCAGTCTCATGATCTTCCAAAGTCAGTTCAAATCTTTAAATATCTTTGGCACTGATTTCTTTATCTGATGAAAGAAATTATTTCATGAACAATTAGAGTCCTGCCTACTGGACAATACAATTTGAAGATTAAAGGCATGTTAAATTCTTGCAAACATTAAAGAGAAAATAAATGGAAATACTAAAATAAAGGATTTTAAACCAAAACAATTTAATAATTTTGAACTTGTGTATTTACATGTGGAAAGATCAGGGCCCAGAAGAGTTTGATATTCATTTCCTTGCTCCTAGAGGAGCAAGGCATCCTCAAATGGATCCACAAGGAAAGGAGGAAAAGGAAAAAAAGGGTGATTTTATGAATTTTTGATACTGGAAACACCTCAGGTGTCAGTGTCTCAAAATGTGGCAAAGGAAGGGATTGATGTGATGAAAAAGCAGAGCAAGACAAGGACATAAAGCCCAGAAAAACTCAGAGATTTTAAGGCAAACCAGACCTGTTTGAAGACTGACAGAGAACAACTGCACATGTCCTGCTTTTCCTTCAATCTCTCTTCATTCCAGGTCATAGAAATGTGAGGAATTTTGTACTTTCTGAGGCTTGGCTTTCCCAGCAGCCTCCTCAGCATTTTCTGGTGGATCCCTCAGCATCCCCACAATCTTTTCCTCTAATGTTGATTACCTGTTTTCCTGAAATTTATCTTCTCCAGAAGAGAAGATCTCATAAATCACCACTGGATAATGCAGCAGGCAGGAATTCATCTGGCAATATCCTCAACTGAGGGAAATCTTCCTTCCTTGTGTGTGTTCCTGGAAATATCTCCCTTTTGGATGAATTGGAGCTGCAAAATGAAAAGGAACTGAAACAAAACCCATTCATGTGAAATTCCCTAAATCATCCTTGGGAGACAAGAAACTCTCTGTCAATGACATGACCAGAGATGGTTTTCCTAAGGAGATATTTTGGTAGTGTGTTCCTGTGAACCTGGGAGGTTTTCTGTTCGTTCCTAGAATCCCAGAATCATGCAATGGTTTGGGTTGGAGGGGCCTTAAAGATCCTCTCATTCCCATGGGTAGGGGCACGTTCTGCTAGACCAGATTGCTCCAAGCCTCATCCAACCTGGCCTTGGATATCTCCTGGATCTACTGAATGACTGAGCTACGTGAAGATGGGTAAAACCTGATTTTCCTTTAAAGTCAGCCCTGATTGGCGCAGGAGATTGGACCAGAGAACTCCTACCCACCCTCTTCTCCTGGAATGGAGATACCATGTGCCTTCAGTTTCTGTTTGAATAAATTTTGGCTTTGCATTCATTCCGAGTTTCCAATAGTTCTTGTGCCCTCACTGAATAACCCTCACAAGCACTGGGAGCTGATTCCATATTTATAAAAAATCATAGAATTATTAAGGTTGGAAAAAACCTCCGAGATCATCAAGTCCAACCTTCAACCCAATCCCATCACTGCAACTAAACCATATCACACATGTCATGTATACTCCTTTTTAGAACACTTCCCTGGTCAGCCTTTTCCAATGTTTAACCACTCTTTCAGTGACAAATTTTTTCCTGTTATCCAACCTGAACCTCCCCTGGTGAAACTTGAGGCCCTTTCCCCTTTTCCAGCTGTCTGGGAGAAGAGTTCATCAGCTCTTCCACACATGATGTGCCCCCTTTCCCCTCCCCCTTCCCCTTACCCTC
>VYXG01007609.1:258890-270132 GCA_013397235.1 Lanius ludovicianus | reverse complement strand
TTCCCCTTCCCCTTCCCCTTCTCCCTTTTCCCTTCCCCTTCCCCTTTTTCTGCTGCTCTCAACTAAAAAACATTTAGGAAGAGTTGGAGTGGGAATTTCAACCTCTCTTTCTTTACTACAACATTTTTTGACACAAAACTCACCTGAAGAGAAATTCTGTGTTTTGTCCATTTGTCATGGTTTAATCCCAATCAGCAACTCAGTTCCACACATTGCGCAGCCCTGGTGGCAACAGGAGAAAGATGGAAGGGTAAAAGTGGGAAAATTTGATGAGTTTATAGCTAAATTCATGGACAACAACTAAAACATTCACGTTTATTGACACTGCTTCCAGCACAACTCCAAAACTTAGTTATGATGAAGAACATTATCGCAGCCAAAACCAGCAACTGTTTCCAAATGCTCTGTCCACCAGTAATTCCTCCCTTGATTTCTTTTCTTCTGCTTTTATGGATGGGAGAATTTCAAATTTCCTTTTTTTTTTTTGTTTTCCTCCTATTTTGTGGTGACTCATCCTTTGTAGGTGTGAAAAGGATCATTATGCACTGCTGGGAGATATAATTTGTGACTCATGGAACGGTGGGCTCTCTGCTTTTGGAGTGATTATTAAAAGGAGGGGGTTGGAGCTGCCTGGGGGTAAGAGAAGTATGAGGTTGGAATAAAGAGCCTTATCCTTCCATTTAGCAACAGACTGATGGAGCAAAACAAGGCTGGATACACGAGAAACCTGGTGGAACTAAAGGTAAACTTTGAACTTTTCCTGCTTCTCCTTGGGTTTGCTGAGTTCTCCCAGATTGCCCAATGACAGTCAGTAATTAACTCAGCAAGCCCAGAAAGTGCCAGAAAGAGAACCTGAAGTAGGAGAAATGCACTGGGTTTCCAGAAATACTCTTTCAGTCACTCTTCACATTGGAAATGACTGGAAAGGGGACTCCCCTTCCCAGCAAAAACACCCCAGACTGGTGGAGTGAATATCAGTGGGGTTGTTCCAGAAACTGTTCTCAAGGTCTTTCCTGAAACAGGATCCCAAAAATTGATTGGATCATCTTGGCAATGCAGGGAGGATTTTCTCTTTTTCTGGTGCTTCTCTTTTCTTGGCAGACTCCTGATCTCTGGGAAGAACAGCAAAAAATTCACAGAAAGGGAGACTTGGATCACACAGAGATGCAGAAATGCCTCATTGGCTCCCACTTATTGTTCTTTCCTTGGAAGGAAGACAGGAATGAAGGCATGCATCTCAATCTCCTGCAGCTGAATTCAGGCTACCCTTCANAAAGGCTTGTGGGTTGAAATAAGGACAGCGAGAGCTCACTCACCAGTTCCTGTCACTGCCAGATTCTGCTCTGGGNTTTTTTTTTTTTTGGTTAAACTTGCTTTTTGGTACCATGTGCTGGGGATTTTCCCTGGTTATTCACCAGGAAATGACCTTTACTTTCCTTACTGAAGCAAGGGAAGCAGGGCCCAGAGGTTTGGATAATTCCCTGGGATCCAGGAAATACAGGACCACTTCCTTGCTCCGGTACAAAAGTCACCAGTAGTTCCAAACCCTTCTAAAGGAGGGTCACAGCACTGACTTTGAGGATCAGTTGGGATCATGCCAGCAGTTGAGGAATCCCAGCTTTTTTTGAGGCTTTGTAGACACATCATGGAAAGGCTTGGGCAGTTCTAGGATGTGATTCCTTTGGAATTAAATAGTCACATTGAACATAATACAGTGACAACTCTGCCAGGGACAGTGACAAATGTCCATCTGCAAATTCCAACAGAACATTCCACGAAGAATTCCATTTTAAGCTCAAAAACCACCTTCTGAGGAAATCACACCTGTCTTTGGCCTCGGTTTTTATCTCCAGGTGATACTTGGTGTCACTGGTCTTTGATGTCACTGATCTTTGATATCACTGATCTTTTCAGGTCCAAGATATTTCATAAATTCAGATGCTCATCCTGGTGGGATTCTTAGGGTTGTCCTGTGCAGGGCCAGGAGTTGGACTCCATGATCCATGTGGAGAATATTCAATGATCCTATGATTCTCTGAACCTCACACTCAGCTCTTGACCTGTAATAAAAGTAGCCAACTGTCATCAAAACGGAGCCATCCTTCCCCACACTGGGACATTTTGGGAAAGGAGGTGTCCCAGAGAGTCCATAAAACCTGCTCTGATTCCGTTGGTGGTACATGGGAGTTCCTCAGACATGAGAGAATCATAAAATAGCCTGAGTTGGAAGAGAACACAAGGATCATTGAAGTCGAACTCCTGATATAGGTGGATGTTCATGGTTGAAAAGTCTTAGCTATGGAGAAAAATCTTTCCCACTTCAGAGCACCCTGGAAAATGGAAAAGGTCTGAAAAAAAACCCCAAACCCAGATTTTTTTCAGACTTTCAGCCTTTCATTTCTCACTTAGATCTTCTAAATATTTGTGGTGGGTTGACCCTGGATGGATGCCAGGTGCCCACCAAAGTGCTCTATCAATGCTCTCCTCAATGGACGGGGGAGAGAAAATATAATACAATATAATATGTATAAAAATATAGTATATTATATATAAAATATAATAAAAGGCTTGTGGGTTGAAATAAGGACAGCGAGAGCTCACTCACCAGTTCCTGTCACTGCCAGATTCTGCTCTGGGAAATTAATTTAATTTATTATCAAACAAAAACTTTGGGACAATGCTCTCAGGCACACAATGGGATTCTTGGAGCTGTCCTGTGTAGGACCAGGAGTTGGACTTCAGTGACCTTTGTGGACCACTCCTAACTCAGGATATTCTGTAATTCTGTGAAAATCAGAGTAGGGTCATGAGTAAATAAAACCAAATCCTAAAGCGCCTCCCCCCAGCCCTCGCCTCTTCCTGGGCTCAATTTCACTCCTGATTTTTCTACCTCCTCCCTTGGAGTGTTGCAAGGGGACAAGGAATGGAATTGTGGTCAATCCATCACATGGTGTCTCTGCTGCTCATTTCTCCGCAGGGTTTGGACTCCTCACACTCTTCCCCTGCTCCATCGTGGGGTCTTTCCCACAGGAGGAAGTCCTCTACAAATGTGTCCAATGTGGTTCTTTCCCACAAAACTGCTCCAGGGTGGATCCCTTCCAAGGGGTCAGTCCTTCAGAAAATGGTGCTCCAGTTTGGGATGCTCCCATGGGGTCAGTAAATGAGGAACAGGCTGCTCCAGGGTGGATCCCTCCCATGGGGTCAGTAAATGAGGAACAGGCTGCTCCAGGGTGGATCCCTCCCATGGGGTCAGTAAATGAGGAACAGGCTGCTCCAGGGTGGATCCCTCCCATGGGGTCACTCCTTCAGGAACAGGCTGCTCCAGCTTCTTCAGTGTGGGTTCCCCATGGGGTCACAAGTCCTTCCAAAAAACTTGCTCCGGTTTGGGCTTCTCTCTCCGTGGGGACACAGGTCCTGCCAGGACCCTGCTCCAGCTCTGGCTTCCCATGGGGTCACAGCCTCCTTTGGGCATCCACCTCCCCCAGGGTGGGATCCTCACAGGTTACAGGGGGATCTCTTTTCCCCCATGGACTTCCATGGGCTGCAGGGGCACAGCTGCCTCACCCTGGGCTCCACCCATCCAACCCAAGCCATTCCATATTTCTATGATCTCAAAAGGGCCCACAATAATGAAATCTACAGAAATGAAGAGCCAAATCCATTGGAATGGGAACTTTCTTTGGATCAATCTGAAAATTCCTAGGTTTTAATGACTCTGCTTAAAATCATGACACAACACGCAGTGACTTTCAGCCAAAGCAGATGCACTTTAAGGCAGTAAGAACAGTAAGAACATCCCTAAAAAGATCAAATTCTTCTCTGATCAGAGCACCCAAAAATTGCATTAGCTCAGAAAATAATGTTTCAAGCTCATTTTAATGTTTCAGGTCCATGGAAAATGAATTCAGGCTTGGAATTAATGCTTGGCTGGGGCTTTGCAGCCAGCTCCAGATACTCAGCTCAGATACCAGGATGACAAATGGGATTTAAAATGCCTCAAAAGAGAGGAGCTGTGCTGGCAGAGTATTCCAGTGCATCTGGAATTTGGCTCTGACACCTTTGCTATAAAAAGCTCGAGAGGAGAGAGTGGATTTTCTTCCTGCTAGATAGACTGAACTGTAAAACCTTCAGATGCTATTTCAGAGCCACCCAGGATATCACAGAATGATTGAAGTTGGAAAAGACCTCCAGGAGCATCCAGTTCAACTGTGACCAACTCCCAACAGAGCTCTGAGTGACACATCCAGCTGTTCCTTGGACTCTTCCAGGGATGGGGACTCCACCACTTCCCTGGGAAGTCCCTTCCAATGCTTGACCATCCTTCCCATGAAGAAATCCTTCCTGATGTCCAGCCTGAATCTCCTTTGGTGCAACTTGAGGCAGTTTCCTCTCACCCTTCCTTGTTCCCTGGCAGCAGAGCCTGACCCCCACCAGGCTGCCCCCTCCTGTCAGGGCATTGTGCAGAGCCAGAAGGTCCCTCCTGAGCCTCCTTTTCTCCAGGCTGAGCCCCTCATCAGCTCCCTCAGCAGCTCCTGGGGCTCCAGACCCTTCCCCAGCTCCGTTCCCTTCCCTGGACATGTTCCAGCCCCTCAATGTTCTTCTTGTCATGAGAAGCCCAGAACTGGATGCAAGACCTGAAGTGTGGCCTCACCATTGACCAGCTCAGAAGGACAATCCCTGCCTGGGTCCTGTGGTCACACATTGGTGACAAAATTGGGATTGGAGGCTGAAATTTGAGGATATTTAAGGTCCCTTCCCACCCAAACCATTCCCTGATTCCAGGTTTCTCTTAAGGAGGGAGAAGAGATGCATCTCACCCTCTAAGAGTAGTGATTCACTATGGAATAATAAATTTCCCTGCCTGAAATTCAGGTTTCTGTCTCCATGCAAGTCAACCCAGCCAGAGTTCCTGCTCCCTTTTCCATCAGCGGAGTTTAGGGCAGCAAAATTCTTTCAGAAAACTCAGCAAAATATTTTTTTCTCAATGGATAAGGAGAACACAGGCGCTGTGGAGCAAGAGAAGGAAAGCAGAGGGACCAGACCATTCCCAGCCAGACCCAGGAGGGCACTGGCAGGAGGGACCCAATTCATGTAAAAAAATGAAAAATTGCTTAAGGAGCATTCTCTGGGACCTGTGCCAACTGGCAGAGAGTGATATTATTTCCCATTATTAGCTCTCCTACTTTCCCAAATGAGGAAAATACTGATTGCTGGGAATGATCTCTGACCGCTCACTCCTGGGCCATGATTGGTAAGAGCACAGGGGGATAAGTTTTTTGGCATGAGTTATTCTAACAGAACAATGGCATTGAAATGAGCATCTGAAACTCCTCACAGGACTGTTTAATTTATTGATAAAAATACATGAGTGGTGTTTAACCCTTTTTAATGGTGGGCTTTGACCCCACAGCAGATGTTCATCAAGGGTGTCTGTGCCCCACCAGCTGCAGGAAAGAACAAGAGTTGTCTCTGATTTCTTTGCTCCTCCTGCTCTATTTTAACCCCATTATTCTGGGAGAGGAACCTCCAAAGTGTGTGAGTGTGCGGGAAATGAGAATCCCTTAAAAAACTTGGGAAATGAGGCTGAATGAAGCTGCTGAGGGAAAGCTGAGCCAAACTGAATCATTTGCTGCTGCCTCTGTATCAAAAACTCAGCTTTAATTCAACAGCAGGAATTCCACTCTCCCACTCTGATCCCAATCCTGTTTTGGTTTGTCCTGACTGGGCCGTGACCTGCTCGTGTTTAATGGGAAGAAATCGATAAAGTGGGATCAGAGAGGCTTTTGCCTGTTTTTGTAGGGAATTCATTCACTCCTAACACTGCTGAAACACCCCAAACACCTCTAATCCTCCACTCCCCCTGGTAATTTTCCTCATAATAACAATGTCCTGTTTGCTCCATGGATCTTTGATCGGCAGCTAGCTGGGAGGGGTCCTCTAATTCCTTGATCCTTTTCATTCCAAGCAATTCTTTAACCAGCAATTCTTTTTGGCAGAAAATCACTCCAGCCTGCCTAACTCAGTGATTTGGAGGAAAGTGGAAAGTACCCAGCTGAGGGATAAAATATCTTGGGATAAATTTTCCCCTTCACCCCTGTATTTCTGATCTGTGTCATACCACAAACCTGGAGCCCCTTACAGGGGGATTTGATAATTTTTAAGCTCATCAGTGGCATTTTTTCTGTCCTAGACCACTTTTTTTATTTCCAGACCTGTTTTCCTTAAGCTTTTGATGCCAATCAAACCTGAGGCAGTGATAAAAATAATTGGAACAAGCTTTCCAGGGAAGTTGTGGAGTCACCATTCCTGAAGGGATTTAAAAGCTGTATAGGTGAAGCACCTGGGGACATGGTTTAGTGGTGGCCTTGGCAGTGCTGGGGAAATGATTTGACTTGATGATCTTAGAGGTCTTTTCCAACCTAAATTTTCATGATTCCATGATTTTTGTTGTATTTGTCAGTGGAGAGAGGGACTATCATCCCATTAGCTGTGGAAAAAGATGGAAAAGGAGAATCAAAAAGAAGCAAAAATTCTTCAGAGCAGAGGAAGAATTCCTGAAGATTTATCACTGAGCTCTGAGTTACCAAATCTTTTGTCTGTTCCTCACTTTCCCTGTCTGCAAAACACGATAATTGTGCCAACTTTTTAAAAGTTTTGAGACATGGACCTGCATAATCTCATTAAAAATCTAGACTGCACACTAATTATCAAAGGCCAGGCTGGATGGGACCCTGAACAACCTGGTCTAGTGGAAAGTGGCCCTGCCCGTGAAAGGAGGTTGGAATGAGGTGGTCTTGGATGTCCCTTCCATCCTGTGATTCCATGATTCTCTTGCTCCCACAAAATAAAATCCACATTACACACCAGCAACAAGCAGAATTTCTAATGAAAAACAGAATTCCGAGTCTTTCTCAGAAACCCTGTTTTGTAGAATCATATTTTGATACCTATTTCTGTTATAATTGTTACAAAATTTGTTTTAAAACATTTGACAATTGACACTTCCCACCAAGCAGAATTTTGATGCTTCAACCCAATCTGATAATGTTTACATGACCCTAATTTGGAGCATGAGGATAAATATTCCAATAAATAATTGTAATAAATAAAAAATGTAGGGTTTTTTTTTCAGCGGTGGGGCCAGAAAAAACATTTAAAGCAATCAGACTTTTCTAACAGTGTGGTGTTGAATTTAGCTCCTCTCATGCTCCCAATGCACAGAGGCTCAGGTTTAACCCACCTGGTTTTAAGCACTGGAATAAAGTACCTTCGTTTTGGGGCTATTGGATTTCCATCCATGAATGCTGAACTCCTTCCAGGGACAATTCAGCTCCTCAGTGGCCTCATTTGCCATCTGGAGGTTTCTCATTATTAATTTCAGCACAACCCGGTTAATTGCTGGTGGTAAAAGCCCAGATTTGGACAGGATACATGTAAACTTCTGCTTGGTTAAAAATAAAAATCAGACATGAATCGACTGCTCCTGAACTCAGAAATAACAGCAGAACTGTGTGGTGACAGTCACAACATGGGCTGAAGCTGGTCTTGGTAATACTTTGCCAGATGGGTCATTAAAGTGATTGATGGTGATATCACATCATCAGAGTTAAATTAGCTGGGATATTAGAACTAATTGATGGTCAGAATGAGCCAGGAACAATTAGCAAGAGACACAGATTGTATTCGAGGGGATTTATCCTTCCATCAGCTCATGGTTTTCAACTCTTTTGGCCCCTGGGTTGAGTGGCAGCCAAACTGAAGGCTGGGAAAAGAACTTAGAGAAAATTCAGAATAACAATGGAGTCAGGTGGTTAAATCTGCCCATATTTGTTCAGTTAATTTTCTTCTTCATTTCATTTGGCTGTGGAAAGCTTGGGAGACTACTGATAAAGAGAAGTGTGCGAGGCAAAAGGGATTTGTTGAAGAATCATGGAACGGTGTGGGTTGGAAGGGACCTAAGGGTCATCCCGTTCTAACCCCTGCTGTGGGCAGGGACACCTTCCCCTATCTCAGGTTGCTCCAAGCCCTGTCCTTGATGATTTCCAGAGATGAGGCAGCCAAAGTTTCTCTGAAAAACCTGTGCCAGGGCCTCACCACCCTCACAGGGAAGAATTTCTCTGTAATATCCAATCCAAACCCATGGTCTTTCAGTTTAAAACCATCACCCTTTTTTCTGTCACTCTGTCCCTTATCCAAAGTCCCTCTCCAGGTCTCTTGGAGCTCCTTTAGATACTGAAAGGGGCTCCAAGGTCTCCCTGGAGCCTTCTCTTCTCCAGACTAGACAACCTCAACTCTCCCAGCTTGTCCCCATGGAAGAGGGGCCCTCTGATCATTTTTGTGGCATGAAAGCAGTCCCAGGAAAGCAGATGAGAACCCAGAAATAAACCTGGCACACTGCAGGTGGTGCCATGCTGGCAATGGCTACCGTGGCACCAAATCCTGTTTTTTTAATAAATGTCCTCTACGACAGAAAGTTTTTGCCTCTGTTTTTCCAAATGGTTGTTCCAATCAGCTCCTCCTATTTTCTCTCCTGCATTTATGCACAGCTGGTTTAGATCTGTTTGTTCTTTTGCCAGTGATGTCCTTTAGTCCAAACAGTCCCCATTCCTTGGCATTTCTCTGCTGGATGTATTTACAGACAGCAGCAAATCCATGACCAGCAGCTGCTTTGTCCAGTTGCATAAACTGAGCTCTTGCAGTCACCTCTTTAAGTCAGAGAGGTTCTCCTGGCCCTGAAACCCTCAATTTGTTTCATGTATTCCTGGTGGGATGTGTTCTTTTGGAGCTGCACTTGATGATCGCCATAAAGTTGTACTTGAAACTTGAATTAAATAATTCCATCTTTATTTCCTCCCAAAATATCAATGAACACTTGGCAGGGCTACATTAATCACATGAGTGTGGCAAATTGTAAGTGGAGTGGAGGCATCTTGGCAGGAGTTCCACCAGACTCCCTCGACTCAAGCAAGTCAATAATTCTGGGTTGTTTAAGGTGTCAATTATTCTTCTCAACCTGATGAAAACACCAGAATTTTGTGGGGTAATTGATGGGATTGACTCTGTCAATACAGGAAGTCAATCTTTATTGACTCCATGGTGATTTGGGGGTGATTAACTTGTGATTACTTGTGTTGCAGACAGGGAATGTTAAATAGGATTGATCTCTCCCCTCAGAGTTTGATTCACATCCTTGGAATTCCTTCTCCATCACTCCTAGATGGCTGACCCACTCCTTCCATCTCTTGCTCTTCCTACTGTTTCTTGTAGCTCACATTCTTAAATTTCACTTCTTTTTCAATGTTTTTATCTCCAAGGTCATTTGTTTCTCCATTTGTGAGAAATGGATCATCCTTCCTTGGGAAAATTCCATGGAAAATTGTGTAGGAACCTAAAAACTCCCCTGATTTTTGCACTATAATGATTCATGAAAAAATTAATTAAAATCAATCTCAGGAATGATTTCTGTGTGGATTTGCTTATAAACATTTTCCAGTCCTTTTTCTTTCATTCTTCCTTTCCCCCATGCCTTTTCCACTACTTGGAATAGTCTCGATCTCCAAGGGAAATATGGGAGTGGGAGATCTCCTTTTCTTAGTAGGGATATTTTTTTACACCACCTTAAATTGCTTGGGGAGAAACACTGGAGAATTCAGGCGGTTTCCACTGCAGTTAAAATCATGGAATCATCAAATGATTTGGGTTGGAAAAGACTTTTACAATCATCCCGTTAACCCAGCCCTGGCTCTTGTTCCACTGCTGTTGATTGGCACTTCCAGGTCTTTTTCTTATGGGACATTTTTAGAATATAAATATATTATATATTTGTATATTATATATTATTATTATGTATTTAAAATATAATTTTAAAATATATTTTTAAAATATAATTTTTATCTTTTCCTTTCCTTTCTCTTTTCCCCCCATTTTCCCTTCATTTCATTCTCAGCTAATAAGATGCAAAAAGAAAGTAAAGGGGGAAAAGTAGAAAAAATATGAGTTTGAAAATCTATTTTTACCTGGTATTGGGAAAAGGGAATTCTGTTTGACCTTTGCTTTACAAGACAATGCAAACAAGAAGTGTTTTCAGGACTTTTTCAGGAAAACCAGTGGGATTAACAAAGTCAAGGTGTCTGCACTGGGGAGATCAGCTCCCATTTCCAGTTGTGCCCACTCCTTGGAAATTTTAATATTCCTTCAGGCACTGAATCTTGTTTGTGCTTCCTTGACTTTTTGAGACTGCTTTGCTCTTCCAGCTCGAGTTCAGAGTTCAAACCAGACAATGGGGAAAAAACACTCGAAAAGGAGATGAGCTACCAAGAGAAAACACAGGCTCCTACCTAATATATGGAATATATTTATTCCTTTATTGTTTTGTTTATTTCTCTGCCATTCTTTTTAATTAGAATAGCAATTGATTTTCCGTTGTCAAGAATAACTACTCCGATCAGCAGAATGTGGAATATTAAGTAGACTTAATTTTTTTATATGGAGCCCATAACAATGTTAATATTAAAATGTCATCAGTCTCACTGAGATACATAACGAGCATGAAATGAACAGACTTTTTCTTATCCCCCTCCTTTTGTAGAACCAATTTAAATTACAAATGTTCCTGATAAAATTTGCACAGACTAATTTGGATATCACAGACAATTATTTCCAGTTTGGGGAAGGAAAAAAAATACTCTAAAAGACACACAAAAAAACTCGAAGAGGACTTTTAACTGTGCCCAGTGAGTCTGACATATTCCTCAAACTGGAGTCTGTCGAGAGGGGCAATTTAGAAAAGTTAAATACTTCTCCCTTTAAAATGACTACTTTGTCTGGAAAGCAAATCCAGATTGAATCATAAAATCATGGAATGATTTGGGTTGGAAGGAGCTTTAAAAGTCATTTTGCTTCAACTCCTGCTGTGAGCAGGGCACCTTCCACTATCCCAGGTTGCTCCAAGCCCCATCCTACCTGGCCTTGGACACTTCCAAGGATGGGGGAGCCACAGCTTTTTTGGGGAATCTGTGCCAGGGTCTCACCACCCTCATTGGAAGAATTCCTTCCTCATATCCAATCTAAACCTACCCTCTCTAAGCTGGAAGCCATTCCATATAGTCTCCCCAGCTTTTCTGGTCAGCTCCTTCAGATACTGGAAGGCCACAATTTGATCACCCTGGACACTTTTCCAGGCTAAACAATCCCAATTCTCTCAGCCTTTCCCCACAGCAGAGCTGCTCCATCCCTCTGATCA
>VYXG01007609.1:241469-258365 GCA_013397235.1 Lanius ludovicianus | reverse complement strand
TTATGTATTTAAAATATAATTTTAAAATATATTTTAAAAATATAATTTTTATCTTTTCCTTTCCTTTCTCTTTTCCCCCCATTTTCCCTTCATTTCATTCTCAGCTAATAAGATGCAAAAAGAAAGTAAAGGGGGAAAAGTAGAAAAAATATGAGTTTGAAAATCTATTTTTACCTGGTATTGGGAAAAGGGAATTCTGTTTGACCTTTGCTTTACAAGACAATGCAAACAAGAAGTGTTTTCAGGACTTTTTCAGGAAAACCAGTGGGATTAACAAAGTCAAGGTGTCTGCACTGGGGAGATCAGCTCCCATTTCCAGTTGTGCCCACTCCTTGGAAATTTTAATATTCCTTCAGGCACTGAATCTTGTTTGTGCTTCCTTGACTTTTTGAGACTGCTTTGCTCTTCCAGCTCGAGTTCAGAGTTCAAACCAGACAATGGGGAAAAAACACTCGAAAAGGAGATGAGCTACCAAGAGAAAACACAGGCTCCTACCTAATATATGGAATATATTTATTCCTTTATTGTTTTGTTTATTTCTCTGCCATTCTTTTTAATTAGAATAGCAATTGATTTTCCGTTGTCAAGAATAACTACTCCGATCAGCAGAATGTGGAATATTAAGTAGACTTAATTTTTTTATATGGAGCCCATAACAATGTTAATATTAAAATGTCATCAGTCTCACTGAGATACATAACGAGCATGAAATGAACAGACTTTTTCTTATCCCCCTCCTTTTGTAGAACCAATTTAAATTACAAATGTTCCTGATAAAATTTGCACAGACTAATTTGGATATCACAGACAATTATTTCCAGTTTGGGGAAGGAAAAAAAATACTCTAAAAGACACACAAAAAAACTCGAAGAGGACTTTTAACTGTGCCCAGTGAGTCTGACATATTCCTCAAACTGGAGTCTGTCGAGAGGGGCAATTTAGAAAAGTTAAATACTTCTCCCTTTAAAATGACTACTTTGTCTGGAAAGCAAATCCAGATTGAATCATAAAATCATGGAATGATTTGGGTTGGAAGGAGCTTTAAAAGTCATTTTGCTTCAACTCCTGCTGTGAGCAGGGCACCTTCCACTATCCCAGGTTGCTCCAAGCCCCATCCTACCTGGCCTTGGACACTTCCAAGGATGGGGGAGCCACAGCTTTTTTGGGGAATCTGTGCCAGGGTCTCACCACCCTCATTGGAAGAATTCCTTCCTCATATCCAATCTAAACCTACCCTCTCTAAGCTGGAAGCCATTCCATATAGTCTCCCCAGCTTTTCTGGTCAGCNATGGAATGATTTGGGTTGGAAGGAGCTTTAAAAGTCATTTTGCTTCAACTCCTGCTGTGAGCAGGGCACCTTCCACTATCCCAGGTTGCTCCAAGCCCCATCCTACCTGGCCTTGGACACTTCCAAGGATGGGGGAGCCACAGCTTTTTTGGGGAATCTGTGCCAGGGTCTCACCACCCTCATTGGAAGAATTCCTTCCTCATATCCAATCTAAACCTACCCTCTCTAAGCTGGAAGCCATTCCATATAGTCTCCCCAGCTTTTCTGGTCAGCTCCTTCAGATACTGGAAGGCCACAATTTGATCACCCTGGACACTTTTCCAGGCTAAACAATCCCAATTCTCTCAGCCTTTCCCCACAGCAGAGCTGCTCCATCCCTCTGATCATCTTGGTGCCTCCTCTGGACTCTCTCCAACAGCTCCACATCCTTCCTTGCTGGACCCCAGAGCTGGAGGCAGCTCTGCAGGTGGGATCTCACCTGAGCAGGGCAGAGGGGCAGAATTCCCCCCTCTCCTGCTGCCCACGGTGCTTTGGGTGAACCCAGGACACGATTGGATTTTTGGGTTCCAAGTGCCCATGGCTGGGTCATGTCCAGGCTCTCCAAGTCCCACTCCTCAAGTCCTTCTCCCCAGGGCTGCTCCATCTGCTCATCCCAGATGATTGATCCTGGGATTGACCCCAACTCAAGTGCAGCACCAGCACTTGGTCTTCTCAGACCTCGTGAGATTCCAGTGGGCCACTTTTTCCAGCTTGTCCAGGTTCATGTGGATGATGCTGTCCTTCAAGTGTGTCACTTAGCCCTTCTAAGTGACATCTGCAGCCCTTCCCTCATCCACTGACGCAGTAACTCCACCCTAGAAGGCCACAAGGTTGATTACCTTCATTAATTTCCCCTTTGAATATTCATATTCCAGAAAAAGTTGTTTCAAGGGAGCTTAAATCCATTTCAGATTCTCCTTTGTCATATGCCTTGTTTACCATGCAACAAGAGCAGCCACAAAGTGTTAATTAACAGTGTTTTTCATGCTTTAAATTGACATCCCAATTCTACATAAATTAACTTTGATGTGCAGACTCAGAACGCTCGGAATGAACTTCGCTGTGTTTCCTGATGTAAAAGGAAGGTTTTCACACCAGGTTGTCAGAACCCCATAGCAATGGGGTTACCTCAAGTCTGCTCCACTGAAAATGCTCATGTCACTACACTGGGATGAAGGAATAGCACTTTTCCTGTGGATATGGTTTTACCTCTGGAGAATTCCTTATATCCAGGTAAAGCCCAAAAACCAGGGAGAAAATCAGCACAAGTGGTTAAAAAACTAATTAGTATTTTCCTGCAGTATGCACAGAGCATTAAATATTGCCCAGCTGTATTAATAATACTTCTAATTAAAGCAGATGTTAGTTTTTTTCAAAGCAGGGTCTACCTTTTTTTTTTTTAGCTGATCATATAAACTCATTTATAAACCCTTCTTTATACACCCAGAAAAATGAGGACACTGGTTCACAGCTCTACTGCAATAAATAAAAGCTATCAAGAGACTTTGGGGCTGTAGCCCCAGGTCACCTGGAGGATGTCACAATTAACGGAAAATTGGGAGAAGTGGGAAAATTTGCTGCTGCTTCCTGTCCTTGGTGTGTTCTTCACCCACTGCAGGCTTCAGATGGCTTTTAAAGGAAGAGTGGCTCCCACCTGAGCTGGGATTGGTCTCATCTAACTGCAGGTGTTGATAAAATGGGTGGTTCTGTTCGATATTCCCGTTTCCAAAAGCATCATCACTCCCTGGAGAAAAGGAGGCTCAGGGGGCACCTTCTGGCTCTCTGCAACTCCCTGACAGGAGGCTGCAAACTGGTGGGGGTCAGGCTCTTCTCCCAGGGAACAAGGGACAGGACAAGAGGAAATGGCCTCAAGTTCTGCCAGGGGAGGTTTAGATTGGACACCAGGAAGAATTTCTTCATGGAAAGAGTGGTCAGGCATTGGAAGGAGCTGCCCAGGGAGGTGGTGGAGTCCCCATCTCTGGTGTCACTCAGTGCTGTGATCTGGTTGACAAAGTAAGGATCAGTCACAGGTTGGACTGGACGATCTTGGAGGTCTTTTCCAGCCTAAATGAATCTGGAATTCTGTGATTCACTTGTCTGCTGCTGTTAAATGATGCAAAACACCTTGGTGAGTCCAAGTTAAGTCGGATGTGTTGCCAAGGTAGATGAAAATGTTGGCACACAGGCGCTCCTTGTGTGAGGGGTGAGGCATTAGATTATTAATGAGGTTTTTTTATTCTTTTGATCAGTTTCAGTCTGGATCTAGAAGGGAAAACTGGATTTTTCTGAGGAAAAAAATCCAACTTTAATATTATTCAGTTGCCACTGAGTGTTAGAATCACAGAATCCCAGAATCACTGAGGTTGGAAAAGACCTCCAAGACCATCCAGTCCAACCTCTGACCACTCCCTGCCTCAGGACTGTGGTTTCCACTTGCTGTTCCTTGATTCATTAGTCCCTGATTGGGTGTGGAATTTGTGTTGCCCATTTTCAGGAAAGTTTGCAGTTCAGAGGATAAGAGAGGCATTTGTACATTACTGGATCCAGATTGTGTCAGTGACAGAGGGATACAGATCCAGGGAATGGCCTGAAGTTGTGCCAGGGGAGATTTATGTTGGATTTCAAGGGAATGTTCTTCTCTCAGAGGGTGGTTGGACATGGGATCGGGCTCCCCATGGAATGGTCACAGCCCCAAGGTTGCCAGAGCTCAAGGAGTGTTTGGACAAGGCTCTCAGGCACAGGGTGGGATTGTTGGGGTGTCCTGTGCAGAGCCAGGAGTTGAACTCGATGATCCTTGTGGGTCCCTTCCATCCAGGATATTCTGTAGTTCTATGAAGCCCCTTTTCCACCCATTCCCAGCCATTGGGGATCACAACTGGGAGCAAAAGGAGCAGAAAAAGGGAAGATCTGACCAGGCCAGGGACATAAGGCAAACAGATATCCCATGTCATGATGTCTTCTGGGTGGACAGTGATGTCTTTGTGCATTTGAAGCTTTTATTTAACCCTCTCTGAACCTGAAAGGAGAACACAGCTGTCTTCTTCTCCTTGTTTTGCCTTGGAACATCTCAGCAGGAAATAGATTTGGTGTTTCCTTCCTCTGTAGATCAAGAAATAACAAATCTCCTGCACGAATGTTCTCCAAGTTAATATAGGCCCCGTCAGGCCAGTCCTAAATAATTGCTTATAATGGACTTCTGAAAAGATCAATTTTGGCCCTTCAGTATCAAGCATTTTCCTCCTTGTTCAGATGCTGGGAATGAAATGTAACAATCAAATTTTATAGATGTCACTGAGCTTGTGGGGGACTAAGTAAGAAGGATGGGATTGTCTGTGAGGTGACACAGGGATCATTTAGTAAACAGTGCTCAGACAAATAGTGTGTATTTCAAGGAGGTTCAAATTCTGTGGAGCAAATAAAGCAGCTCTGTCATCCATCAGGGGTTGACTCCATCCTACAAATTACCATATAGAGTGGATTGATTTTTTTATGGGGCTGATACAATGCAGTAACTCTGGGAAAGGCTCATGGCAGATAATCAGGCAAATATGAGCTCCTACTTCCATGCAGGAGCCAAGGAGGACTAATGGGATTCCCTGAGGCATAAACACGGATCCTCCATTTGGCCTAAATTGTGTTAATTCTGCTGCTGGTGAGATTATGGCCATGTTACAGTGGAAAGAAGTTGATAAATTTGAGATGGTTCCAAGCAGAGTCATTAAAACACTGGATTTGTCTTAAAATGGAATGAACTGAGCCTGCTTAGCAGAGGGAACGTCAAGAAATTCTTTGATCACAGTCTGTGAAAATTTATATCAGTTCAACTCTGCCAGTGAAAGTCCAACAGCACCCCTTGGAAAGTGAAGCTGGATAAACTCAAAGAAGAAATCTGAGCCAAGTTCCTTTTTAATGTTAAATGTAATCAAGGTGTAGAACTTCTGTAATGGTTTTTGAGTATAATTAATCACTGCCAATTTCTAAATCAGGACAGGAAGCCTCTTAAAACTCTGTGATAATACAAACAAGTGTCAACTCAAATTTTCTGGATGTTGGACTGGCAGCAAAAAATATATGGTGGAACACACTGAACTGTGACTTCTCTTGTGGAGAGCTTATTCCTTGTCATGGAAGTTTGGATTGGATGTTTGGCATTAATTTTTTTAGACTTTTCTCTTCTGATCCCCAGAATAAAAGAAGATAGAGGATTTTATCCACAGGATCAAACAATTCCTGGATGACCTGGAGGCCACTGAAAGAAAGCAAAGCAATATTAAAGGGAGAGTGTCCTGCTGCAGCTTCTGAGGGACTCTTGCCATGTGTAATTTAAAACTCTGGAATGGTTACAGCTTCCTGCCTTCAGATCTTCAGGGCAGGTCCTGTCAAGATCCATTTCAACTTTTGTTCTTTAACTCTTCCTTTCATATCTCCAACTGTAATATCTAAATAACTTCCTAATTCTCTAATTAAACCAAATTTTCTTCCTGTTTTTCTTTTTTTTCTCTCTTCACTTTCGGGGTGAAAAAACTGCTAAAGCATCTTCAGAATTTCAAACACGGTTTTTTTGTGTCTTGGCAGCCAAGAGGACAAGCAAGAATCTGGGGTGCATCAAACAGAGTGCAACCCAAAGAGAGAATGATGCCACTTTATTCAGTATTGGAATGGCCTCACCTTGAACATTGTGGGCAGTTCTGAGCCCCACAGTTTAGGAAGAATGTGAATGTCCTTGAATGTGTCCAGAGTAGGACAACAAAGCTTGGTGGAAGGGCTGGAAGTGGTGTCCTGTGAGGAATGACTGGGAATGTTGGGCTTGTCCAGTTTGGAGAAGAGGAGGAGGCTGAGGGGCAACTTCAGTGCTCTCCTGAGGAGAAGTAGAAAGGGAGGTGCTGAGCTGTCCTCATGGGATCCAGGGACAGGATTCATGGGAATGGTTCAAAGCACATGGGGAGGTTTAGACTGGACATCAGGAAGCATTTCTTCACCAAGAGGGTGGTCAGCCCTAAACTGGTCAGAGAGCTGGACTGGATCCCTTCCCTCCCCTCCTTCCCCCCCCCTCCCCTCCTCTTCCCAGACAGCAGATCCAGAGGAGGAGGCAGATCAGGAGGCATCAGGAGTAAAGAGAATGATGAGCTGTCGTTCATGGTCTCAGCATCTCCTGCTCAAGCCGGGCTGGTGACCTGGATCCAGTTCAGCAGTCAGGACACCACGGATGTAGAAGGATCAGGATGAAAAGGCCACAGTGACCATCCTGGAAAAGTTCTGACCTCTCTGACCCCAGATGGGTACTGGATCATGGTGTTTGCTCTGGTGATTTCTCTGCTCACATTCCTCAATCTCCTTTCCTTCATCTAGGTTATCTTCTGTCACATAATTTATCTGTAGCTTCATTTACCTCTCTCACACACAAAAATCCCATAAAACCACATACACTTTGTCAGCTAAAGGCCCATCCAGCTGCTCTCCTGACTCTGAGTGCCCAAAATCCCACTGTAAGCATGGAAAGAATATTTCCCTAAGTACAGAAAAAGCTCAGGAGGATTTTTTTCCCTCCAGCCCTCCACTGTTCAGTCATTTTTATCCCCAAGACTTCCAGAGATGCTCTCTGTGTCCCAGAAGCTTTTGATGGATTTATCTTCCAGGAGCTATCCATTTATTCCATGAGCTCCACTAAGCTTTTAGCATCCATCATATCCTGGGACAGCTTAACTACAGTTTGAATAAAGAACCACCTGCTTTTGTTTCTTCTGATTCCTCCCTGTGGCCTCTTATCAACACCCTGGAGGAAGTGGAACAATTAACCCTCACCTGTTGTCTTCAAGCTACTCATGAGATTCTCCATCAAACTCAATAACTTCCAAATTGTGGGATCATTTATTTAGTAAACTCTGCAGGCCTGGTAATGAATTTGAGCTTCCTGTGTGAAATCTTTTCCTAAGGCTTGGTGGATGGGGAGATACTGGCAGAAACTTGCCAGGAAAAATCAAGTTTGGGGAATCACAATCCAGATTGCCAT
This sequence comes from Lanius ludovicianus, assembly GCA_013397235.1. Lineage (NCBI taxonomy): Eukaryota > Metazoa > Chordata > Aves > Passeriformes > Laniidae > Lanius > Lanius ludovicianus. Next base: position 251,028 of record VYXG01007609.1, on the reverse strand, counting down.
TATAAATTAATGTATCTGTGTTTAAATTACACTGCAGTGACAAGCAAGTGCCTATTTACCCTCTGGAATACGTTCCTTGAGTCTCTGAGGTAACGGGTTGGCATTCAGAAAGCTGCAGCTGGCAACAAATAAGGCACTTGTAGCAGCTGTGAGTCAGCCTGATGGAGCTGATCAAAGAGTTTACCAGGAAATAAAATCCTGGAAAGGTTTGGGTTGGAAGAGACCTGCAAGATCATCTTATCTCAACTCCCTGTCACAGGCAGGGACACTTCCCACTATCCCAGGCTGCTCCAAGCCCCATCCAACCTGGCCTTGGACACTTCCAGGGATCCAGGGGCAGCCACAGCTTCTCTGGGCAACCTGTGCCAGGGCCTCACCACCCACACAGGGAAGAATTTTTTCCTAAAATCTAACCTGATAAGAGTTAATATGATAGCACAGTCCACTGAGTTGGAAATATCCCACATCCTAGCTGGGGTGTGAGTGATAAAAAATGGCCTCTATTTAGAAACTCTCCTTTATACCTCTTGTTTTAAAGAGTTAAAGTACTCAGACACTTGAAGGTTTGGATTTTGGTAGCTTTGCAGCCTTAAAATTTTTTTAAAACTACTGGTTTTATGTGGGAAAAGAGAAAAAACACCTTCTTATGGATCCAGGGCTGTGAAGTTGAGAGTGGAGACCCCTGTGGAGAGAACAGAGAGGTATCTCAGGTCCTGCCCCTGTTTCCAGACCTGTTAATTCAAACTTCCCAGGGAAGGAATGAATGCTTTGACAACTTTTGAAGCACGGGGCTGTAATTTCGTGGTGGTGTTGGGCTGCCTGTCAGCCCCTGACAAAAGGTGGGTGAGGAACCCACTGCTGTCGATGGCATGAACAAGCCTCTGCCAGGCAGGACAGGATGGGATGATTGTTCTCCAAAGGATGACTCCATAAAAGCACAGCTACCTCCCCAGACTGGGGTGGGGCAACTGTGCCATGTCAGAGCCAGCACTGAGTGGCTGCAGCAGGACTCCATCAAACTGTGCTGATTTCCAGACCCTCCTGGAGGGCTTGGAGCAAAAGGCTGAAGAGAAATTGTTATCCTGAATGAATGAGCACAACTGATTTGGGAAAACACTGGGATGAGGGCAGTGATTCCTCCCCCAGGACAACCATTTGGGTTGCTAAACACCAGGGATTAGGCCAAATCAACACTGAGCTCTTCAAAATCACCAGCCTGGAGTTCCTGGCACCAAAATAATATTCCAGCCTCTCCTGTTGCTAACTGCAAAATGCTAATTTCCAAAAACACAGGTTCCTTGTGCACGCAGACAAACACAAACAAATGCTTTTCTTCAAATGCTTCACCAGCATCAGAACCACTTTGTTTGAAACCTCTCCCTCGTGAGGTTCCTCATGTCCCAGCTCTTACACAGATCCTTGATGACCATTTGCATTCTTTTCTCTTCGTGAACAGGGATTTTTGGTTTTTTTCCAGGCCTTCCGGATGATTGACAGAAAACTACTCCTCTCTTCTGTGTCCCACAAAATTGGAGCTTGTTTGCAGCCCTTCAGCATCACTGTTTTAAAGCTTTCCTTCTCTGCATCGATCCTGTCAATCCAACACTTGCAGTAGAAAAAATTCCAGTCGATTATTTTTTGCCTGATACTTCTTGCAGTCGTGACAGAATCTCCTTCACGTGTGGGACAGCAGTAAGAAGCTGCAGATGTTTGTGTGTCTGTCCTGATGTTCTCCATGACCCCTCCCTTTCTGAGCCTTTGGAATGTAGAAATTCCCAACTCATGGCACCCCACGTGGTTCTGGGGTCCCAGCACAGGAAGGATGTGGAGCTGCTGGAGAGAGTCCAGAGGAGGCACCAAGGTGATCGGAGGGGTGGAGCAGCTCCACTGTGAGGAAAGGCTGGGAAAATGGGGATTGTTCAGCCTGGAGAAGGGAAGGTGTTGGGATCACCTAATTGTGGCCTTCCAGGACCTGAAGGAGCTACAAAAAAGATGGAGAGAGACTTTCTACAGGAGCCTGGAGTGACAGGACAAGGGGTGATGGTTTTAAACTGGAAGAGGGTGGATTTAGATTGGATAATGGGATGGAATTCTTCCCTGGGAGGGTGGGGAGGCCCTGGCACAGGTTTCCCAGAGAAGCTGTGGCTGCCCCATCCCTGGAAATGTCCAAGGCCAGGTTGGACAGGGCTTGGAGCAACCCGGGATAGTGGAAGGTGTCCCTGCCCATGGCAGGGGATTGGAACTGGATGATCTTTAAGGTCCTTTCCAATCCAAACTGTGCCATGAATTTTGGCACATGTGTGAGAATAACTTGATGAAACAAACCACGAGATCATGAGGGGATGAAGAAGAGGAACAAGTCTGTTCTGTAACCACCAAGACCACAATTGTTCAGAGGGACAGAAGGAAGAGAAACTCCTTATTGTCATGGCAGGAGGTTTGTCAAATCTGGAAAATCCATAGGGAAGAAGAGAGAGACCAGAGGCTGCTTTTAAGGAAAGCTAGAATGGCTTAAGAAAACATGCTATTTCTTTTCTCTTGGAATTTGAGATACAATGGGAGGGCAGAATTCAAAACCAGGAGCAGAACACTCTTCTTTTGACATTAAATATTTTAGTTTAATGTTTCACTCCAGTTTTTATGGTGCTGGACACCATCAAAAAGCTGTAGATGCTCTACCTGGATGTCATCCCAGGAGGGAAGATTTCCTGGCAAATATCAGCTGGCTGTTTCCACACTTCCAAGCTGCCCACCACACCAGCAGAAGCTCCCCCCCAAATCTGCATTCAAAGTGTGAACTCATTTTCTTGAGCCTGTCACGTTACAGGAGGAAGTAGACAATAACTAAGGCAGGGTCTGAATTCCTGCAGTTTTCCTGGGCAGAGCCATGAGTCAGACCTGGTGATCCTCGTGGGTCCCCTCCAACTCAAGATTTTTGCGCTTCTGTAATCCATGCAAGAATCAGAGGAAGAGAAACAGAGAACAAAGTGAGGGGAACACAACAATGTTTGCAGCTTGGCCGGGAGGAGCTCAGCTTTTATCATGACAGGCCAGGTCACAGCTGGAAAGTTGCCCGAGGAAAAAGGATGTTCAAAGCAGGGAAATCTTGCAGGGATGCCCAAGGTCATCTTGGAATCCTCAGCTAATGGAGCCACCCTCGACTTCTTGAGGAGGTTCATCAATCTCCTGCATTTCCATACATGAACCACAAGGTTTTCACTCTGGAGGTCGAGCACTGGAACAGGTTCCCCATGGAATTTGTCACAGATCCATGCCCACCAGAGATCAGGAATTGTTTGGATAATGCCCTCAGGCACATGGTGGGGTTCTTGGGGTTGTCCTGGGCAGCACCAGGAGCTGGACTCCAGATCCTTGTGGGTCCCTCCCTTCCAACAGGATATCCTTTGGGGTATTCTGTGGTCCTACATCATTTAAAGACAATAAAACCCACAAGACATGGAGGTGCTGGAGAGTGTTCAGAGAAGGACAATGAAGCTGTTGAAAAGTCTGGAGCACAAACGTGATGAGAAGTGGCTGAGAGAGCTGGGAATTCTTAGCCTGGAGAAAAGGAGTCTCAGGAAAATCTTTATCACTCTCCCCAACTCCCTGACAGGAGGGTGGGGCCAGCTGGGCATCTGTTTCTTCTCCCAGGTAAGAAGCAACAGGACAAGAGGAAACAGCCTCAAGCTGAGCCACTGGAAGCTTAGATTGGATTTTGGGAACAATTTCTTCCCCAAAAGGGTGGTCAGGCACTGGAACAGGCCCAGGGCAGGGGGGGAGTCCCCATCCCTGGAGGTGTGGCATGTGGCACTTGGGGACACGGGGCAGTGGTGGCCTTGGCAGTGCTGAAGGAATGGTTGGACCCCATGATCTCAGAGGGCTTTTCCAACGTGAACAATTCCCTGATTCTCTGATTCTCACTCACAGCTCTCTGAGGGAGAATGATTGACAGGGAATGGGCACTTTGCTTGGAATTGCCAGGGCCTGGTGGGTAAACCTCGAGCTCAAAACTGGTAAAAAACCAGAAACTTTGTGAGAACAATTAAGTAGGAAGACTGAGAGAGAGAGGGAGATCTAACAGACAGCCTTAGATTGATAAAGGAGTTACCCAGCTGTAACAAGCAGCCTAAGCCTCCTTAGGAACACTGGGAAATGCAGTCGTGAGATTTGGGGAATTATAAGGGAGAACTGAGTTGTGAGCTGTAAAACCTGCCTGCAGAGGCACATGGCAGAGCAAAGGAGCACCTGGCAGCACACAGAGGTTTGTCTCCTCCGGACCCAGGGGGGGAGGAGATGTCCCACAGCAGGAGAGGAACCTGCTGGGAGCTGACGGACGAGTGAACAGCGGGTGATTGTCCCATAAAAGGACACTGAGAAAGTGTGTTGTGATGTGGCAACACGGGATAGGTCACATAGTGAAGATTGCCATGTAAGGGAATACTGTGCTTTAGAAAAGTGTATAAAACCAAGTCACTCCTTTGAATAAAGGATTCCCTGCTGGTCTGGGTCCGTCATTCCATTGCCAACAGTGAGATACTGCAGGGAGAGAGAGAAAGGTGAAGGTTATTGTAGCAGAAATATTTAGATGCTCTTATTACAGTCAGTTCCCTTAATACACTTCAGAATGCATGACGGAAACCTCTGTAATCCATGGAATATACCCGGATAATTAGGGACAGACTTAAACCACTGAGTATGGCATGTCTGGCTTCTTTCTCAAGGGCCTGCACTGCCTGGAATTGGGCAGAGAAAATGTGGGTGCACAGGGTGGTGTCCCAGGGGTCAGAAGTCTCCCAAACCCTTTCTGGGTCTTTCTGCCTGGGAATTCAGCTGGCAGGATGAGAGAGAAGTCCATGTGGACAAGCCCACAAGTTGAGGACGAGCCAGTTGGCTTCAGGGCTGCTGCTGAACATTAGGATTGATCAGTGGTGCTGCAGATGTGCAGATGGCATTCAAAGCCTGGAAAAATATCCCTTTTCTCATAGAATTGTAGGATCATCGAGGTTGGAAAAGATCTTTCAGATAATCAAATCCAACCATCAATTTAGCACTGCTGCCATGGTCACCATTAAACCATGTCCCCAAAAAACACACCCACGTTTGTCAAGCACTTCCAGGGATGGTGGTTCTACCACTTCTCTGGTTGTTCCAATGCTTTACTGCTCCTCCAGGGGAAAAAAAAATCATAATATATGTTCTAAACCTCCTTAGGAGCTTGTGATTGGCTTCTCCTCTACCTTGGCAAAGGCCAAGGCAGAAAAATCATGGAAAGATGTTTAAGAATAAAGAAAACACCAATTTCGGTTTTATTTTGGGACTGCCTATATTTTCCAATAAAATAAATATGTGGGTTTTTTTCCAGTGGTGTTTTCAAAGAGGAAATATTTCCATCTGAACACTGAGAAAGGATAGGAAATTTTCAATGTTGAAGTTTGAACTGAAAACAAACAAAAAAAATTGTTCCCCTAAACAGCTCCACCATATATTTTAAGGAATATTCAAAGATTCGGGGTTATTGTAGGGGCTGGACTTGGAGATACAAAGATGCAGTTTGGGAAGAAAGACCATGGAAATCAGGCAGTTCCTAAGCTGTTTTTGGGAAGTTGTACAAATCAGTGGGAGGACGTTCATTCTGCTCTTCCTCCTGCATTATATCAGACATGGGAATCTTGCTCTGGGACTCACTTCCACCCATGATCCTCCTCCCACGTGGACCAACCTCTCTAATTGGTTGTTACTGGTTTATTTTCAACTGCACAACAAGAATGGTCAGACTGGGATAGTGAAAATCTGCACTGGAAATTTTTTTTGGCTGATATTTTTTCCTTATTCCTCATTACAATCAGTTTTCAGGGATTACAACTTCCTCTAAGTAAACAAGGAGGAATTCATCCCCATCCAAATAGGTCTTGGACACTTCCAGGGATGGGGCAGCCACAGCTTCTCTGGGCAACCTGTGCCAGGGGCTTGGCACCCTCCCAGGCAAGAACTCCTTCCCAATATCCCATTCAATCCTGCCCTCTGACAAAGAAGTAGAAATTCATCCCACCATTACTCAGGTCCTTCCAGAATCTCAGGTATTTATTCACTGGGTTCACAGAGAACAACCAGAAAAGTTCATTTTATCTACAAGTGAACTCCCAAAGCTGGGAAAAAATCTGCCTGGTTTTCAGGTTGCCTTTCCTGCTTATTTCTGATTTTATGTGGAGCATGTTCCATCTGTTTATCTGAACAAAATAAGGGAGAGTGGTTTGATTAGGTGAATAAAACCTTTAAGAAGGAGAAAAAAATCCCCCCCCACAATTGTTAACAGCTCTTTAATCCAGCAGAGATGTGTGACAACAGCCAAGGGTTGGAACAAAATTCCAATATCAAGCAGGACAAACATTTAAAATCTAGGGAGAGGTGACTGATTTGGTAGAAAGAAAAGATTCTCAGAAGAATTAATGGATTTTTTTCATGTTTTTAAAGCAAGAGAGTTGCCTTCAGTCAAACTCAGCCCTGGAAGGGTCCAAGGCCAGGGTGGATGGGGCTTGGAGCAACCTGGTCTAGTGAAAGGTTTCCCTTTCCATGGCAGGAAACTGGAATTCCATGATCCTCAAGGTCCCTTCCAACCCAAACCATGCTGGAATTCTGTGATAAACTCCCCAAACTGGATTGATACTGCTGGATGGGGTAACAGTCCCTCGCTCCATAAAACACACAGTCCTAAACTCTGAGAGCTGAGTCTACCTTGGTTAAATTAACAACTATCAATTAGGTGACTCATTCCAGAGAAGTGTTTAGGCTCCTTCTGTGGCTGGCAAACAGAAACAGACACTTCCAGCTGGTGATTTATCTCCTATTAACTTGGCAGAAAAGGAACAGAGAGGAATCCTCCTCTGAAGGCCTTCCCAGCTCTCCTTTAAGCACCAAGACCTCACAAACAAATGAAATTAAAGATCTGATTAGAGAGGGCAAAGCTTCATAAGGAAAATCTTTCCAAGAGACAAATGAATATTTGTCTTCCTGTCCGAGTCTGATCCTGACTTCACAGTTCACCAAGGCAGAGCTGTGAAAGGGAGAGGAATAGAGGGAAACCCAATCTTTTGAATTCCATTATTCCAAGCTGTAAAAATCACAGAGCATTTGGGATCACTGTGGAAACAGGAACTTCAAGGATATAAAATCCCTGCATTTCATTATCTAGGTGTCAGTCACAGCACTCCAGTTAAAACTTCAAACAGGCTTTTAGTACAAACACTCATTAAACCCCGAGAAGAATGATGGATAATTGTGATCAGTGTTGGAGGGAGTCAGACCTTTTCTGTGTGTTTAATTACTTATGCAGCCAGCAAATTATGTTTCACTGCCTTTATGAAATGTTCCAAGATGGTCTCGGTTGCTTCTGGTTTTCCACTTGGAAAGATCACGAGGAATTTGTGCTGTTTGTGCATTTGCCCATAAAAAATGACTCATGGGAGAACATAAAGTCAATAACCAAACAGCATCTGAAAGGTTTAACAACTTCTATGTTTAGTCAATAATTTGATGGCTCCCAAGAAAATCTGGATGTAGGAGCTCAGCCAAGATTTTCGGGTGGAAGGTACTTCTGCAAATATTCTTAAAATGAGAATCCCAGCAGTGATATTGCAGTTTCCAGCTCAGACAAGGCTCAGGGAGAGCAGAGCAGGGGAGGGATGTTGTGTGCTCAAGAATTCCTCTCTGTCAATTCTCTGACTCAGGTGCTGCTGAGATTTTGTGCAAACATAGGATAAATATCCAAGGGTTACACTCTGATCTGGCTGATGAGAACAGGCAGAGGAGCTGAGCAAGGCCAGAAATTCCTCAAGGACTGCTTAAAAAAATCCAATAAAATTCTAACTACTTTTACTTGGTCAGGGTGGAAATTATTTTGTTGTGAACATGGCCTAGGCCATCTCTGGTTTTGTTGCTGCCTGCAGACAACACCAGGAGACCTCAGCTGCCACCAAAGGTTCTTCAGGACAGGCTGAGTCTTTCAACCCCATGTTCCTGATGGGATTAATTCCACCTCCATCCATGTGAGGATTGTTGGTGCTGTGGGTTTGATATGAACATTATTTCTACTCTACAGAGGACAGTGTGCAGGGATGGGCCCCACCAGGGAATTATGGAATCACAAAATGGTTTGGGTTGGAAGGGACTTCAAAAATCATCTTGTTCCACCCCCTGCCATGGGCTGGGACACCTTCCACTATCCCAGGCTGATCCAAGCCCTGTCCAACCTGGCCTTGGACACTTCCAGGGATGGGGCAGCCACAGCTTCTCTGGGCACCCTGTGCCAGGGCCTCATCACCCTCACAGGGAAGAATTCCTTCCCAATATCTCACCTAACTTCACCCTATTCCAGTTTAAAGCCATTCCCTGTGTCCTGTCCCTCCATCCCTTGTCCCCAGTCCCTCTCCAGCTCTCCTGGAGCCCCTTTAGGCACTGGAAAGGGTCTCTGAGGTCTCTCTGGAGCCTTCTCTTCTCCAGGCTGGACATTCCCAGCTTTTCTCCCAGCCTGGCTCCAGAGCAGAGGGGCTCCAGCCCTCAGAGCATCTCTGTGGCCTCCTCTGGACTCGCTCCAGCAACTCCAAATCATTATTCTGTGGACCCCAGAGCTGGATGCAGTGCTCCAGGTGGGATCTCACAAGGAATCATTGGTGACATCTGTGTTTTATTCCTGTGTTTGGGCTGTCAGGACCAGGCAGATTCTCAGCATGTGCGAGATGGTTTTGGATAACCCCAATTCCCAGGACACAGCTCTGGTTATCAGCCCCCTTTGCTTCCTCTGTCAACCTTGTCACCAGCTAGGTTTAATAACTGAAACTACCCTGACCAGCCTTTGGATTCCTCAGTTTACTTTTGTATCCCCAAAAATATACGGGACACTTTGGTCAGTGAGGAAACAGGGTTTGTCCATCACAGTGTGGGCAGCAGTGGAAAGGTTTTGCTGGAGTTCTGGCAGCACTTACTCATAGTTTTTAAGCTAAGTTTTGTCACCAGGATGCAGGGAATCGGAAAAGGCAAAACTGGATTTTTTTGAAAGAAAACTTTATCAAAATCTCTCAGAGCAGCGCAGGGTTTGAGATGGGGGATGATCATTCTGCCTTTCAGCCTCTCCCTGTGGCTTTGGAGCAGCTCAGAAATCCTTAATGCTAAAAATGGCTCACAAAAAGATGCTGTTCTCAGTCAAGGAGGTGACAGCAGCTCCTTACCTGGAGTGACAGAGTTATTGGTCTGAGTCTTGGTGTCTCCTTGCCAAATCCCATCTCCCTTATCTCACTAATTACAGATGGAATGGAGTGGAAATGGCCCAAACCAATTTTCAATAAAAGTGGCCACAATCTCTGATTAAACTCTCTTTGTTTCTGCAGAGAGCAAGGCAGGAAACACAATTATTGCTCCATGTTGGAGCTGAGTGGGACTGTGACAACCTGGAATAGTGGAAATTGTCCCTGTCCATGGCAGAGAGCTGGAACTGGATGATCCCTAAGTTCCCTTCCAACCCAAACCATTCTATAATTCTACTTTAAGCCTTTAAATCACCAAGAAA